>OZ004725.1:50286767-50511798 GCA_963924685.1 Dexiosoma caninum | reverse complement strand
CACCAACACAACACCCTCGATTTTTTCTCACTTCACACCTTGAAAAGTATGAAATGAACATTAGCGCACCTCTCGGTAATTCGGATCATTGCACCATTTCTGCCTCCTTTTCGTTTGCGGAACTTCTAGGCGTTTCGCCGCCAGCTACGAAACGTTTGAAATATATTTACGAAAAGGCACGTTGGGCTGAGCTCAACGATTTCTTTCGGCATCTCAATTGCAGGCTCTGCTTCCTCGACAATGATGTCAATGCCATGGCTAAAATGGTCCAAAATATAATATTGCTTGGTATGAAAACGTTCATACCATCGAAGCAAATTTCGATTAGGCCTAGACCAAAGCCTTCGTTTAATCAGACGTGCAGACTTGCATTCAGATCCAGAGAGGAAGCTTTTAGTGTCTGGCGGAATAATAAAAACGCAGATACTGATATGATGCGCAAAAGGGCGAGAACTTCGTGTGCCAAAGTGCTAAGACGTGCAAAAGCTTTGTACGAGCAGAGTATTCGCTCTTTTAAAGGCTGATCAAATATTCACTGACCCGGTTGAAAAGGCAAACCTCCTTGCTGAAATGTTTGCAGGAAATTCTCACTTTCCGGAAAGCTATCAACCACTGCCCGCATCCGAGCGTGTATCCGTAAATATGCCAAAGATATACTTTCGGGCTCGTGCAGTTAAAAGGGTTTTATTGGACCTCAACATAAATAAGTCTCCTGGCCCGGATGGAATTCCGGCACTGGTCTTGAAGCAGTGCTCTTCGACGTTATCGCGTCCTCTGGCAATCCTTTTCAGCACCCTATATCATGCAGGCAAATTTCCGTCGTGCTGGAAAGTTGCAAATGTTACGCCGATCCCCAAGAAGGGAGAGGCAAGCAACGCTGAAAATTATCGCCCAATCGCAATATGCTCTACCATTTCTAAAGTAATGGAGAGTATGCTAAATTTCCATCTTATGAAATATCTGGAGTCCAATAGCTTACTTAACGACCGGCAATATGGCTTCCATGAAGGACGTTCCACGGGAGATTTACTAGCCTTCCTCTCGGAAAAATGGTGTCGATCCATCCACCATTTTGGCGAAAGTAAGGTAGTGGCTCTAGATATTTCAAAAGCATTTGACAGAGTGTGGCATGGAGCACTCTTGTCCAAACTTATTGCTTTTGGTGTCGGCGATATCTTCTCTCGATTTATATCGAGCTTTCTCAGGGATAGCCCTATAAGAGTTGTTATAGACGGGATCTCATCTAACGAGTTCAAGATCAATTCAGGGGTACAACAAGGCTCCATTCTTTCTCCTACCCTATTTCTTATTTTTCTTAATGACCTCCTATGTCATACTTCAAACCCTATCCACTCTTTCGCAGACGACAGCAGTATCTGCCATTTATATTCACTTGATCGTAGGCCGACATCAACTATGATGTATATTGTATATATATATATATGATGTATATATATATGTATATATATATATATGATGTATATGAATATTGGAATGGTGTCACGCGAACAGGGTCGATTTCAATTCCCAAAAGACCCAATGCTGCATGCTAACCCATCGCCGAATGCACGATCACGCTGCCGCATCTGTAAAAATTGGTGGCATAAACATTGAGGAATCAGAAGCTCTTGATGTTCTTGGCATGAAAATTCAGTGTAATGTTTCAGGTCTCAAAGCAAGCATTCAAGTGCCTAGGCTTTTTAAGGCGGTATAAGACATACTTCACCACATCTGATCTCCTTACTATTTATACCACCTACATCCGACCGAAAATGGAATACAACTCTCATGTATGGGCCGGTGCTTCAAAAACTATTTTGAAGTTACTCGACCGTGTACAAGAAAGGGCGAAAAAACTCATAGGAGACAGTAGGGTAGCCAACTCTATTGACTCTCTTGAGCATCGTCGCAACGTGGGGTGCGTTTCGTTGTTCTATCGATACTATAATGGGAGGTGTTCTAATGAAATCAGGGAACTTGTTCCCGAAACCCGGTCATTCGCGCACACGACGCGATCATCTTTAAGAGCGCATCCATTTGTGGTCGATTTGATGGCGACTCGCACTACGCATTACATGGAAAATTCGTTTTTTGGCCGAACGGCACGTATGTGGAATAGACTACCCGCAGAGGTCTTTTATTATTTTGGTTTTTATTAATTTTTTTTTTTTCGTTGAAAATTATTGACAACTTTGAAGGAAATTTTAAATGTTTCATAAATTTATTTTCAGATTTAAGCACTACTACTTTGTAGTGATTACAACGAATTTCAATAAATTCGACGGAGACAAACAAAAATACGTCCGACTTCTAGTAAAATATACAATAATATTTAGTTTTTCAGTTTAGATTAATAAACTTATGCATGTAATATATAGTATATATTTATAGTTTAATGTATAATTAATAAGAATAAAAATTGTTTAGCTAATAATGTAGTTTCATGTGTTGTATATATTGTTACGTTTTACATTTAAAAACGTATATACTTTTATTTACTACAATTTACAATTTAGTTTGATAAGCTTTTATTTATTTGTCCTTGTATTTAGTAATTAACTACTACTAATGCTACTTTAATTTAAAAGAGGGTGGCGATGGTCGAAGTAGTCTGCACATTGACTACAAAAACGAAAAATTTTTCTTGGGTTCAATCCCAGTTTCAGACTCATAAAAACATCTCGCATTGTTTCTGATGTGCATTTGTGTGGCTTTGTGTCAGTTGTTGTCGGAAGGTTTCAGTGGCGAAGGCATAGCTGAACAGTACCAGCTTCAGCTGTAACCAATCCACAGGCATATCTGAATGGCCACCTTTGTTGGTATTGTGTCGCAACCCGAAGTAAAATAATTACTAAAAAATATAGCTACTAAAATTGAAGCTTAAAAATTTAATAGGTCTCCTTGACATCACAGGCGCTACAACGCTGCTATAAAAAGGACGTGCAAAAAGCAGTGTTGTAAGATAGTGAAGCTTCACCTCCTATCATTTCTGCTACTATCCCTTTCCTCTAGTTCCAATGCACCACATGTGTAGGGGTCATCTCCTGAGTGCTGGTCCAAGATAAAAAAAAACAAAGTTCACAATGTGGAGTTTACTTTCGGCACTTATTTGAACGTTCGCTTCAAGAGTGTTTTTACAACTACATAACGATTGCCTTCAGTTTAAAAATAGCTTTGGAAAATAATATTACTATTGTAATATTGTTAGTTATTATTATTAGTTTCCCACTCTCAGAATGTTGGATGGATTTCCCTGTCGTCTTCTTTCGTTGCAGTTGTTTGCATTTGAAAAACACAATATTATTTCATGTCATGTTTTTTCTTTCACGAAACTCATTCTGCTGATGTCCTGCGATGTTACGCGCTTTGTAAAAAAGGCTTCGTAATCTTTTTCGACATTCGGAAAAATCGTGCCCAATCTTTCCACAGAAGTTGCGTATTTTTATTTGTATGCTTGGTTGATATGCCTAATGTTTTGTTTGAAATCTTCCTGTGGCCACTGCGAATTACAGCTTCCATTGGGTTCGTCGCCGTATTCTAAGAAAAAGTTGCAGAAATGTGTTCACTGTGGTCAAACATTGCTGTATGATATGTCCTTCCGCTTTGCAGAATGAACACTTCATATCATAGTATATTGCATTTCCCATTCTTGTAAGTCATAGGGCCAACTAAAATGCAGTATGTCGTCTTCTCTATTTATACAATAAATTTTTTTTCCCTCGTGTTTCACTTAAATAAGAGTGAATACCTCTGGCATTGTGCACGGTCTGAAAAATGTTTGCTACATATATTACATTTAAACGAAGAGGATTGTCCTTCATGTTTCTGCTGAATATGTCTTCCTAAATTTGTATTTAAAGTGAAGACTTTTTAACAAAATTCACAATTGAATTTTTCCATTTTTTATACTTTTATTACTTTTTTTCCTTTGAGTTTAAAACGTGGACGCACTATGTAAGATTGAACACAATAATAAAATAAGCGGATTATGCGGCTCTATTTAAACTCGTGAAAAACTTATGGCACTGAATATAATTTTTGTTGTGGTTGTATTACGGAGGTTGTTGTTGATGTTCTTATTCTTCTCTTAGAGTACGAGTATACTCAAAAAAATTTTTTTAATTAAAATGCTTACATTACAAAAAAAATAACAAAAACTAAGTTGTTCTTCAATTCAGTATATTGGGTTAAATTTTGAAATTCAAATCTTTTTTTTTTATAAGAGTGTTTGCACACACACACATATATATGCTCTAAAAAAGCATTCCACAAGACGAAAGCGCGAACGACAAGACAACCGTTATCTGCTGTCCAGAAGGCGTCTCTTTTGGTGGAATAACGAAATAGCTAAACTAAGGAGGATGTGTAACCGTGCGCGGCCAGGGGCCGTGAAAGGCTTACCGATATTCAAGAAGAATACAGAGCATTGAGAATCAACCTCAAAAAGGCCATTTCACAAAGCAAGACCAAATGCTACAAGGAACTGTGTGTCGATGTCGAAAACAATCCCTGGAGCACGGGGTATTGGGTGGTGATGAAGAAGAAGAACAGCTTTCGCCCACCAGCCAAAATATGTGCAACAAAGCTGAAATCATTTATCGAAGATCTTTTCCCGCAGAGGGCCGAAATAAAAAAGTCCGCAGGGAACAATGAGCCGCATGACGCGATTCCAGAAGTCAGAATTCAGGAATGTGAAGCAATATGTAAGGAGATAAAGCTGAAAAAAGAAAGAGGGATTGATGGAATCCCAAACACTGCACCCAAAAAGGCTATGGAGAGCAATACTGCGGCGTGTAGAGAAGTGTTTGATGCCTGCATCCAGGAGAGTACATTTCTTAAAATATGGAAAAAGCAAATATAATGCGCAGGATGCGTCGTGATATTGCCCGCTTGTCGAATCGCCAATTTGGCTCCCGAAAAGCACGCTCTACAGTAGATGCCATAGAAGCGGTCATGGCTATTCCGAAGGATGCCTTCAAATGCGACCGCTCGATTGAAGGTGATAAGGAATAATACGCCATCATCACTTTGAATGTCAAATTCGGCTGACTGGCATACCACGCTAGCTGTCCTCAATGGAAAATACGTACCCAAATACTTGATTGAATTGATTGCCGACTATTTTATAGATAGAGCGTTTTTGTACGACACGGAAGATAGCAGGAAGTCATATACGGTATCAGCAGGTATCCCTCAAGGTTCTGTGCTGGGCCCAATACTATGAAACCCCATGTATGATGCGGTAGTAAGGATTGAGCTACCTATTGTTTTTGCAGATGACATTTCTCTAGTAATAAAGGGCAAACACCTCGACAAGCTTGAAAAATCGTGCAATGATGCCGTCGCTGTAGTTAGAAGTTGGATCCCGAGTACAGATTTCAGACTTGCAGACCATAAGACAGATTTTCTGCTTGTAAGCAGTAGAAAGACAACAGAGTGCATCACGATAAGTGCATACCGAACAACATCTAACCGGGCAATTAAGTACTTGGGGGTTATGATTTCCCAAGAAACACTTTCAAGGAACATCTGCAGTATATAGATGTGAAATATACAAAACGACTATCGCACGTGCGAGAGAAATGCCTAATGCAGTCCGAAGAAGGAAAGGAGGCAGTAGCTGATGGGGGTAGTCAAATCAATTGCCCTATATGCAGCGCCCGTATGGGTTGATGCTATGAACAAGGAATCGTAGGTGCTTCCGTAGTCTAGTGTACGAGCATTAGTCTTATCAATATGGAGGAGCGGGTTCGATTCCCGCCTATACACTGCGTATTTCTACAGACAAGTTATAAGCGCTTCGTAGAGTTTGTGTTGTTTTAAAAAAAATAAAAAAAAAAACAATAATTAAACGGAGGCAATATATATATACTAAACGGATAGATGTGGCCTGCAGTATGTGGGCCCTTAGAGTCGTTTCTGCCTTCCGCACGCAGCCCTGGTAATTGTTGGAATGATGCCGCTGCGGCTAATAGCAGATACAGAGAAAGAGAAACATGTTGGAAGAGGAACGGGGCTAGCACTCCCAGCTAAATGATTGTTAGTGCAATGGAAAAATGGCAGCACGATTGGGCCACTTCAATACAGGGAAAATGGTGTCAGAGACTCATACCGAGAATAGCGACCGCACAGATAGGAAACACGAACAAGTGAACTTCTACCTGACTCAGTTTCTAAACGGACATGGATGCTTCAGAGCATAACTCTAGAAGTATGGTCACGACGATGATGATGTATGCCCAGAATGCCTCAATATAAGAGGAATTGTGGATCATGTTTTCCTTTATTGCCAAGGTATGGAAACCTGCGGTGCTCGCTGGAGGGAACAATCCGATCCCAGATTACACCCGACAACATTGTTGACTTGATAATAACATCAACTGAAAATTTGTATTCTATGTGCTTTCACAGAAGAAGTTTTGGTACGGCAAAGGATAACGAAGAGCGCAAGGTGTGCGGAACGGGAGACCAGCATTCACTGAATCTCCAATCAGCCGAAGTAATACTTGACTGTGGTTCTGGGGAATAACTGGATGGGAGAATGACGAAAGAGGTGACGTTTAGTACGTAGGCTTATTATAACCCGTAGAGTAAGTCTTGCGGCGAATTGTGCATATTTGCTAGCCTGGACTACCAAAACATATATTCATTAACGACAAAAAAAAACTTAAAGCAAAGTTAAATAAAGTTTTTAATTGCACAAATTTAGATGAATAAACATTACCAACTCATAGCTCTTATATAAAAAGCAAAACAGACGTACTAATCCTATCATATTTCTAAGTTGATCAGCTCATGCAGTAAAACAAAACAAAAATCTACACTTTGAAGTTGAAAAAAAAAATCTTAGTTAAAACGTAATGTACATACAGTCACACAAACAATCGTCACATACATAATGGGTGTCATGCATAAAAACGAGTAAAAGCGCTGAGTTGAGGGGGGTGAGCAATTGCTCGTAAGTCGAGTTCGATAAAACAGCAACAGCTTTTGCTCAATTTCGTATGCATAAAAATGAGTTCAAACCAATTGCAATTACTTGAGCCAAGGGAGATCAAACGTCTAATTGTTATTGAAGTGCAAACATGTCGTCAAGTGAAAGTGAAGTAGAATCAAATAATAATAATAAAATAGAAACTGACGACATTTCTAAATTTTTAGTAGGAAAAATAAAACAAAATAAATATTTACTAGAAAAGGGTCAATTACTAAGCATTAAAAATAAAAAAAACAGACAATAGAAACAGAAATTAATGTGTAACAGCAATTAAGCAAAAATTTGGCATTGAATTAGCGGGGAAAAACATAATGAAAAAAAATTGCTAACATGAAATGTCGCATAAAAAATAAAATAGACATGAATAAAACAGGCAATAAAAAAATTCTTTTAAAAAACTGGAAAACTGATTTGTCACAATTGCTTTGTGCTAATTCTAATCCCTCAACAAACAAACTTCCAGGTAAGTGTACCGTTATCGAATTCAAATTTTGTTGTTGATTTTACAATGATAACAACTGTACGTTTGATACCTTAGAAGAGACATCAGCAACAACAATATCAGAAACAAAAACAACAGCAACATCAGTAGCAAAACAGCAAAGAAAGCGCCGTTGCACTGATAATGATGATCAACCTGTAATTTTTTCTTATTTTATTTTACATTTTGCTCTATGTTGTTTATTTTTTAAGGTTAACAAAAAGTCAACAGCAGTTTTGAGTCGTTCTTTTCGCATCTTTTATTTCATCTGCATCTTTCGGGAATTTTATCCACTCGCTTGCTTTGGCATTTATAAGTTTCGCAACTTCCGCAATAGTTCGCGACACAGTTGATTGATGGACTCCAATAACTGTGGCTATACCATTTTGGAATTCAGGATCTGCACAAAATCTTAATTACAGTCGAATTGTATCAATGTTGCTGAGGGCACCACCACGTGTTTCTTCTGACTCCTCAAAAAAATAATTAGCCAACCAGCAGATACTACTATCATCAAACCTATGTATTTATCATTTTATTATTAATTATATAAAAAAAATTAATAATTAAGAATACAAACCTGTATCATTTTTTATCCTCACTTGCTAAATTTGTTTTACGCTGTTGATAAGATTTTGTACTTCTTTGTTGCACAAAATATTCAGTCATGATTCCTTTTTAGTCTACGCGAGTCAACTATAAGGCAGGCTCAACAAAATTTGAGAAAGAGCTCACAAAAGAAAGCACAAGTTTGTTTTTATGCATATGAAAATGAGCACAAGTTCATCTAACTTAGTTCAAACTGAGCAAGACGAGATCAAACGTGAGTAGTGAGTAAAAGCAAATACATAAAATTTTATTATGCATACGACAAGCAACTTTTACTCAAAAAATCGAGCTCAAGCTCACGTTTTATGCATGAGGCCCAATATCAAACCAAAGCCTAAATGAAATTCTTTGTTTGAATAAAAGAAAAAATTACTGACGGTATGATAAACTTACTGACAAATACATCACGCTCAATGGTGAAAATAAAACATACATGAAACATTTTGTAGCTTTAGTAAATAGTGGTACTAGAATTTTGAGTTGCTTTTCTATAGATAAATCTATAGCGAGAGGCTACTCCTTTTATGAGACTATGGTAAGACTTTCCATCAAAATGCACCTTGGTCTGTGCTAAAGGAAGTCAAGTCTCTTGAATCAATAAAAACTGGTCCTTTTACATTGTTTAAATGAAATTCTCTGAATACTTCACATCTTGGTGGTAAGAAACAAGTATTTTTCCTAATTCCATGAGAGATTGGAATTATTAGTTTGTCGTTATAAGATCGCAAAGATATGGTCCTGTTATTATAATCAATTGTACACTTGTTTGTTTTTAAGAAATCTTTCCCCAATACACCATCCGAGGGTATATTAAAATTATCAGGAACAACGTGAAAAATTTGTGGAATGGTATGATTACAAATAAGTAACTTTGAATGAACAGTACCTAGGGATTTTAGTGCAGATGTGGTGATACCCACAATGTTGATAGTATTTCCTGCGTCTATGTTATTTACATTCATTAAACATGAAACTTTCATAATTGAAACATCCGCTTGCGAGTCGACTAGAAATGAGATTGGTTTGTGTTTTATATTACATTCCAGGTTAATGAAATCAGCATAATTCAAGTTGAAACTGTAAACTGATTTGAATAAATTTTCGCTGGTAAAATTTAGGTTTGTTCTTTCCTCAACATGTTCTGCTGAGGGATATCCGCGTTTAAAGTCCTAACTGCGGGTAGCCCTCTCTGGAAATTATTCCCTTTGTTCTGTCTATATCCTGAACGATTTTGTCTGCTATGATCATTGCTATTACGATCATGAAATCGATTAAAATTGCCCTGATTCCTGTGATTTGGTGCTGTCATGTCATTGTAAGTCCTCCTCCTAAAATGATTGCTGTTGCCATCTCCAGAAAATCGAAAATTGTTGTTCGCCGCTGCGGTATGGTTGAATTTGTTCTACCCCTACTGTAACGCTATGTTAGAATTTGCCTATCTTTCTCAAGGTTTGTCTCTTCTATATCTAATTTTGCAACTACATCCTTTGGGTCTACAAATATACTTGAGGCCAAAATTACCTTTACCATTTCCATTTCTACAAATTTTTACCGTTTCTTCTATTGCCATTTCCTGAGCCTTTTTCTTCGTGATTCCCTCAATTACCAGTGATCGTTGCAGAGCACGTTTTTGAGCTACGTTTTCTATATTATCTGGCAAAATTTTTCTAGCTTTCCCATTTAGTTTGGATTTAATAAAATTAATTAAACATTTCTCCAAATTATCTGCCGGTATGTCTTCGATTAAATCAATTTTGTCTAAAAAGGAGTTCAGTGTAAGAGGATTGCCGTCGTAGTTCTCACGTAAAATATTTGAACACATAGTAATGAATTTTGTCTTATCTTCTATAGTTGCCATTTCAAATATTTATTTTTCCGTTGTTAGAATTTTCTATTTCCATGTCAAAATCCTATTTATTTTCAGAACCTCTTTTCTCGCTATCACTGCCAGAATTGTTACCAGTAAAAACTTCTTTACGTACCACTTCAAATACATCTACACCATATGGAACCTTGATTTTGCATTCCAATTTATAAAAACTTCTTGATAAAATTCCCCTACAGTACAATATTTTATCATATACCTTTTCCTTATCGATTGTTGAAAATTTATCACTATAAGGTTTCGTATATAGCAATATATTGTTGTAACCTTCAACTAAATGGTTTATGTATTCTTTGATTTTGTTTTTATTATTAGAAATTGGACGATTTTGCAAAACCCTTTTCTTGATCTTTTGAAAATCTGAAATTAATTCATAAAATTTTTAAATTCGAAATTCTGAACCGACATTTACTATTATGCCTGTAATTAATATTAATTAATTACATTCTCAAATAATTAATTATTAATCATATATTACATATTTCTTCCTAGCAACATTCTTGAGAATATATCCTCTAATAACGGATATTTTGCTTACATAATATAAATTAATAATAATATAATAATGATAAAATAATGAATTACTACTACTAGATTAATTCTAATTGCCAAATTAACCGTGGAATGTGACATACCACTTCAACTTAGAGAATAAGATTACCACATTAATTAATATTTAATTTTGTTGATAAGTAGGAAAAACGAAAGTACTTATTTATTGCTGTATCCAAAATTCCATGTCTCCCTGTCTGTTTGGCTTTCTTGCTGTTCTGGTGATGTTATAGTTGTTGTACGAGCTGTGGACCGTTGCTTTTTACGGCAATTTTACCGTCGCCTCTACAGTTATGTATATTGTTGCACTCAAGAATGATTAAATAAAGATTACGCCAACAAGCTAAAATAAAAATACTTTTCTGCGCATGATGGAACTCTGACGTCACTCAATATGTATTCTAATTGGCTAATAAAACTCAGCTGAAGAACTATTATGTTATTGTAAAAACAGGACAGTGGGGCAAATTCAGTTTGATAATAAACAATTTTAAAGAACTATTTTATTTTCCATTTATTTTTATTTAAATATTTATACTTATAAATAGTGAACTGAAGTGTTAATTATTTCCCTTTTTCCCCATTCCAAAATTTTTTGTTGTTATTTTACTTAAAAATAAGTATAGCTGAGTATAGGGTGATAGATTGAGCAATGTCTGTTTCGGCAATGTCTTTTATCACCGCTTTTTAGTTTTTTTATTTGACCCTCAGTAAACAAACGCCTCAGTGCCTTCTCGAGATTTGAGTTTGCAAAGCTTAGTTTTTGAATACGACATGATAAATTTTTTATTGTCACATCACATTGACTTTTTGCCATTTTCAGCGAACAATTCTCCTTAAGAAGTGATTCTCTAGAAACGATTTAAATAATTATTTGTTGTTTTTTTAAATACTAACATACATTTTCAATTCCAAAGTTTTAGTGTAACTTTGGAGGCCATCTTCTTCAGTGTCAGTCGGCAATTCGGCATTTACACATTTTACTTTTAAACTTTTTTGATTATTTATTTGTTTTTTTGTTTCATCTTCTTCAGTGCCATAAGCAGTTTTCTTTTCACTATCAATAATAGTATTTTCTAAGGACGGAACTGCATTGGGTTTTAATTTCTTAGTACTTCGTTTACTAAATCCTATAACGACTTATTAACGGACTTAAAGAATTGATTATGTGGTAACTTACCCATTTCATATATTAAATTTCTTTCAAAATCCTCTTGCTTAAAATGTAAAGCACAAATTTTTTCTTTTTCAGCATTTACAGGCTTTACACGCTTGCAAAATTTCACCCATAATTTCCTTTGAGCTTCATCTCTTGGAAAACTATATAATGACACAGCTTTATGAAAACAAAAAAATTTTGATAGCAATATTACATTGTAACACAATTAATTTCTCACTTGTTTTTTTGCTGTTACTTTGTTTGCAATTGCCCACTGCGCATTTCATGCTTGCTCTTTTTGTTCTCTTTTCACTTCTATTTGTGTTTTTTGTTTACAGCTTATGAGCTTTATAAAGCAAGTTTTTTACACTTATTTATTATTTAATAGTTATTTAAATATATTTATTATAAAATATAGCACAATTTATTATAAAATTCAACACAAAACTTTAACTTTGATAAAATCGATTTCATTTGCTTGTTTGAGATCTCTCTGAGTAAATTGTGTGAAGAGTTGCCAAATGTAGTATAAAATATAAATTTTGTACGAGAAACTATTAGTTTTGCATATAATAAACATTTGGCAATCTCTTCGAGGGGATGCAAACGTAATCAAACGGTAAATAATGCGCAAGGCGTAATCTTTATTTAATTATTCTTGGTTGCACTTATGTTCAGTTTTACTTAGGCTTTTTTTCCAAAATACTTACGATTCCGATTTAAAGTTCAAATTGAACAAAGATGTGTCTGTTCTGCAAAAAATTTATTTGTATTTTGATTTCTCCACAGAATTTACATTTTGCTTCTTTTTTTTTAATCTTTTTTCAACAATGAATATGTTTTTGCAAGTTTTTTTTTTATTTTAATTATTTTCAAAAAGTTTGAAATGGTTTCTCATGCGTAATTGTTCATGTTTTTTTCCTCCGCACTTTATTTTTCCCATTTTCATTGAATTAGGAATTGTTGTAACTAATTATTTAATTTATTACTTTTGTCACGGTCGCCATGTGACGGATGCTTTCCTTAAATAATGCACGTTTTCTTCATTTCAATGCTACCAGTCAACTGACTCTCTTTATTTTATACAAACTAGGTAAACTAAGTATAATAGGTAAGTATAATAGGTCATTATAATAGGTAAGTATAATAGGTAAATATAATAGATAAGTGTAATAGGTAAATATAATAGGTAAGTGTAATACCTTACAGTCTTATTCTTTTTGTTTTTTACAATAATACATATTATGATTAGTATGTTAATTAATATAGTTATAATTATTATTATTTCTTCGGTATTTTTTATGAGTTCATACTCTAAGTTCTTGATATCTATAATTGCATTTTTCTTTTCAATAATTTCTTTAATATAATTTGGGATTATGAGCTCGTTTGACTCTTCTAATTTGTTATATTCTTTGTCGAGAAATATGCTACAATTTTCGATATAAAGGGCATAATTGCCATATAATTTTAATGGATAATTATTACATGTTTGGTTAGGTTTGTATTGACCGTTTATAATTATTAATACGTTTTTTCCTATTTCTATTATTTTTGTCTTATTGTTAGTTTTAAAGGTACATTCCATGGTATTGTCGTTTAAAATATTTCTTATACATTCATCTGATACTTCTTTTAAGTGTTTTTCCTGTCTTGTAAGTTCAAAGATTTTCTCATTTTTGTTAATATAGGTATTGTTTTGTAATACAATCTGTTTTTGGTTTTTAATAGGGATTGGCTGTATGTAGATATGTTTATATGAAATTTGTGAAATATTTGGGATTTTAATTATGAAATATATTTTTAATTCGCGGGTGGCTAAGTCCATCTCTGTGTCTTTAAGTTTGTTTAAAGTTATGTCATATTTTTCGATTTCTTGATCGTTCAAAATGTCTCTAGAAAGTGTTCTTAATTGTGAAATCAAAATCAGTTCTCTAGCTTGTTCTACTATTTTGTATATGTGGTCTAGCTCGTATCTAAGGTCTTGTAATTGTTCTGCTGTTCCTCTAGTTCGTTTTACTGTTTTAGTGAGTGTTTCTAACTGTTCGTCAAAATGTTTGTTAAAAGTTATCTGTGTATTATATTGATCTATTAAGTTCTTGACGTTTTATGTTCCTATGTTTAATCGTTGTTCGATTTCTTCTCTATCTTCATCGTCGATTGTTCCATATAACCATTTTAATTCTGTACCTAAAATGTTTATAATTCCTCTTTTTTGTCTGTATTTGGGCATTAATGATTTTATTTTAACTTTTAAATATTTTAATTGGTGATGTAGTCTTCTGTCTTTGATAGGTGCAATTAGTGGTTCTAAATTCTTAACATAATTATAATAGTTTGCTGTGTCAAATGTATGAATTATTTTTGAATAGTTTTGTATTAGTTGTATTTCTCCAAGTTGTATAATGGTGAATCCATTTCCGTTATTCAGGTCTGTGACGTCTAATTTTTGTGCGAATAATCCTCAAGTCATTGCTAAGTATAGAAGTATTGTCTTCCAGATTCCTGAAATATTTCTTTCGTTTAATAAATTGGTCCTTGTGGTATATCTTATTTTTATTCTTATATTTAATTTTATTTATTTCTTCTACTTTCTTAACTTGTTTTGTTTTCAATTCTAATTTTCTTACTGGATTTGTCTTTAAAAAGTTTTTATCGATCTCTTCATCTTTTCTGTTCTTATTTTTACGTTTTAGTACTTGAATTTTTATTTTTTCCATCCTATCTGTGATTTTCTTTAAGTTTTCTGTGTTATAAAAATGTAGGTCTATCGGTTTTTTATTGGTAGTCCCGTGAACCGTATTGTTGTATGCTGATAAAGCTTGTAAGTTTAAATCAATGTTGTAAGCTACGTCTTTGTGGTGTTCTCTTGCTTTAATATTCTAATGTGTTCATTTAATGTTCTGTGGAATATTTCTATATCTGAATTTCCTGTATGTCTATTAGCTGTTGTAAAGTGATAAGTTATTTCGTTTTTGTCTAAGAAGTCTAAAAATGTTTAATTTTTAAATCCTCCTTCATTATCTAGTACTATATGTTCTGGTTTTTTCATGACTATAAATATTTCCGTAAATGCTTTAATTGGAGAGAGTGTATTTCTGTCGGGTATTTCTTTTATGAATGCATATTTTGTGAATTTGTCAATTGCAGTTGCATAGGGTGTTGACTGATTTGGAACCATATGTCTATATGATAGGTCTGATGTTGTTTGGTCATTGTTTCTGTTTTTTCGTAAGGTAATTTGATTGGTTTTCTTTCGTACTTGTATTTGCATATTGTGCAATTATTTATGAATTTCGTTATATGTTTCTTTAAATTTGGGTAATATATTTCTGTTTTTAAATCCTGGTATGTTCTTTCTATTCCTGAATGGTTATTCCTTTGTCTGTGTTGATATGATATTTTATCTAACATTTCATTATAATCAACTTCTTTAGTCATATATGTTGTCGGCCATAATTTATTATTCTTCGTGATATTATTCATATTGTCCTGTCTCTCTTTCCATTCGCGTTGGAAAATGTCTAAATCTGTTATATCGTGGACTTTTAAAACTGTAAGATCCATTGGATGAGCATGGTCTAATACTTGGGATATTAGATCATTGTTTAATTCAATATATTCTATTGTTTTTTTATTGTTTCCATGAATAGTTACTTCTTCTCTTACGGTCGGGTTTCGTTCTATTTTTATTAATTGTATTTGATTCTTAAAGTTCTGTAATGGTTTATCTGTTATATGTATTCTGTTATAGTTATCTTCTTGGGCTGAATGAATTGTTTGATCATCCTCTATTTCTTTGTTTATTTTATCCTCTTAATTTTCTATATTTGAGTCGTCTTCAATTTCTAATTGTATTGTTTCTCCGTTTACTTCTACTTCCATGCTTTTTGTATTTTCTAACATTTTTTCTAGCTTGTTTCTGTTTTCCAGTTCTAAGGCTTGTTGGCTAGTCATAGGTTTTTCTGTATCTTTACGCTTTGTACCATATTCGTTGGCAACAGGTAAACTCTTGTCGTTAAAGTCCTTATGTTCGGTTTTTGGTTTTTTCGTATGGTTTTCCCTATAATGGGACTGGTATTCCTTCATATTTGTAAATGTTAATTTGCATACTCCGCATGTTTTCAATTTTTGTGTTATATTTGTTTCCCTAATTCTTGATAATGCGTCTGCTACTTTATTTTCTTTTCCTTCAATATGTTCTATGTCAAATGGATATTCGTTCAATTTTACCTTCCATCTAATTAATTTTTGATTGGGTTCTTTTAATTTTGATAACCATATGAGTGGTTTATGATCTGTATACAATTTGAATTTTCTTCCGTAAAGGTAATGTCTGTATTGTCCTACTGCCCTTACTATTGATAATAAAATCTTTTTCTATAGTGGAATAGTTCTGTTCGTGTCTGTTTAGAGTTCTTGAGGCAAATGCTATTGGTCCCCTGCTTTGGGATAATACTGCTCCTAAAGCGTTATTGCTTGCGTCTGTTGTCAATATAAATTGTTCCTCAAAATTTGGGTATTTAAGTACTGAGTCTGATCTTAGAATCGTTTGTAATTTGTTAAAACTGTCAATATATTCTTGATCGTTTAAATCGATTTTTATATCTTTCTTCAGATAATATTTCATTGGTTTTGCTATTTTTGCGTAATTTTGTATAAACTTTCTGTAGTATCCAGATAGTCCTAAAAATGCTTGTATCTCTTTAACTGTCTTTGGTAAAGTAAATTGTTCTAATCCCTGTATCTTACTTGGGTTTGGTTTAATTCCATCTTTTGTTACTACGTGTCCTAAAAAATCTGTTTCTTTTTTCAAAAAATCACTCTTATTCAAACTAACTTTTAAATTTGCTTCTCTAAGTGTTTTCAAGATTTTATTTAAACTGTTTATGTGTTCCTGTAATGATGTTGAGAATACTAATATGTTATCCATGTAAACTACGCATATTTTATTTATTAAATCTTTTAAAACATTGTTCATCATTCTCTGAAATGTCGCAGGTGCGTTCCTTAGTCCAAACGGCATTCTTACAAATTCAAAATGTCCTTCATTAATTGTAAAAGCTGTTTTTCCCCTATCCTTTGGGTCTACTTCAATTTGATAAAATCCTTTAGTCAAATCGAGAGTTGAAAAATAATAGGCCCTTCCTAGTTTGTCTAGTATGTCGTCTATACGTGGTATTGGATATTTGTCTTCGCGAGTTTGGTTATTTAGTTTTCTGTAATCGATTACTATTCTAAGTGATGTATTTCCTTCTTTGTCCGCTCTCTTTGGTACTGGCCAAATAGGTGCGTTGTATGGTGAACTTGAGTGTTGTATTATTCCTTGTTCCAATAATTCTTGCATTTGGTCGCTAATTTCCTTTTCATAAATTGATGGGTATCTATATTTTCTTGTATATATTGGATCGTCATTTTTTTGTTTCTCTTCTGTGTTTCACTTCATTTGTAAATGTTAAATCGTCTCTTATAGAAAAATATGTCTTTATTGATTATTATTAAATGTCTTATTTCGTTCTGTTCTTCCTGGTTTAGGTGTTCTAATCTTAGTTGTCCTGAACCTTCTAGTTCCTCTAATGCAAAAACTTGTGGTTGATTTGCTTTTTATTTTTCATCTTAGTTATCGTTCTCGTAGTAAAGTGGGTATTTTTCTTCATTAATTATTATTTCCCTGTTGGGATAGTATATTATACTATTATTTTGTCTTAGGGTTTCATGTCCTAAAATTCCGTTAAAGAATGTGTGAAATTTGTAAATTCCAAACGTTGTATCTGAGTTAACTTTAATTCTCATTTTTTCAGATGGCATTACACAATTTTGTGTTACTTTAAAATAACCTGATACTGACTTTATAGTTTGTGGGTCTTTAATTTGTCTAATATATTCTGGTGGTACGTCTTCGTGTCTAATAAAGTTGCATCTATTAGTAGTCTAGAGTGTCTTACTGGTCCTCTTAAAAGAATGTAGGGTAACCCGGTAAAGGTGGGTCGTTTGTTGAGGCTTGTGTTTGAAAATTTTCGTGTTTGTAATTTAAGTTTTCTGGTCTGCTTATTTGGTCATTATTTCTTAATTCTATGTTAGTATTAATTTCATTATTATTGCCATAATTTTTTCCTTGGGGGGTAATTGGTTTGATGATAGTTATTTTGTCTTCTTGACTGGTATGTATCTACTTCCATTCGTTCTACTGGTTGTGGATAGTTCTGTTGTCTGTTATAGTTGGGTTGATAATTTTGTCTTGGTGTTAACTGCTGTTGATTCCTTTGTTGATTGGGGTTAGGAATGTATTGTTTTGGTTGCCAATTTTGGTTTTGTTTAAAGTTGTTGTTATTGTATTGTTGTTTAGGTTTTTCTTGTTGTCTTCCTTGATTTTGGAATTTATTATTGTAATTTGGTTATTCATGATGTTTATTTTTTTTTTTATCTAGGACCAGCACTCAGGAGATGACTCCTACACATGCGAAGCATTGTGCTGGAACTATAGGAAAGGGATAGTAGGAGAAACGATAGGAGGTGAAGCTTAATTAATTATTTTGCAGCTCTGCTTTCGCACGATCTTTTTTTTTTTTGTTTTTTTTATACTCGTAGCTTCGGTTTAGTAGCCATTTTTATTATTATTTTACTTCGCCAGTGCTACACAATACCGACGAGGGAGGGCGTTCTGATGTTATTGTGGATTGCTATCAGCTGAAGCCGGTATTGTTCAGTGACCAGTGACTATGCCTTCGCCACTGAAACCTTCCGACAACAACTGACACACAAAGACACACTAATGCACATCAGAAAAATGCGAGATGTTTATTTTTATTTTAAAATTTTTTGTCTGAAACTGGGGTTGAACCCAGGTCTGTTTTTTGGTTGTGTAGTCAACGTGCAGACTACCATCCATCGTGCCATCGCCACCCTTGGTGTCTTCTTTCGTCGTTTAAAAAAACCGTTTGATGATAGTTCATGGATAGCTTCTTCCATGGTTGATACTTTTAATGCACATAAAATTGTTCTCATATTTTGTGGTAGTCTAGTTGTAAATATTTTTAGTGCTCTTTGTGTATTTCTAACACCATCCTCTGATCTTCCTTCTTAAGCGCTTTTTTGATTTAATACTTCCAATTGTTTTTGGATATAGTTGTAAAAATCTTATGTGTTACCTCTATAGGTGGCTGCTCTAAGTTTTTCATATAGTTGATCTGCTGTAGAAAATCCTCCAAAGTTTGATTGTAACATGGCTTTGATGTCGTTCCAACTGCTTAGGTGTGGATGGATTTCCATAGCTCTTCGTGCGTTGCCGACTAATTTTCTTTTGACTAGGTTGATACACATCTTTTGTGCTTGTTCATTATATTGTAGTAATGAGGGTAATATGTCGTCTACATCTGTGCAGAAGGTATGTAAGTTTTCTTTCCGACCATCGAATGATTCTAATTTTTCTAAATAATTTAATGGGTTAATATCCAGTATTCTTAATGTTGGAGTGGTCATGTTGTCTTTTATTTGTCTTCTGCGATCAATAATAGAATTTCTTCTTGATGATTTATTTTGGTAAAATGTTTTTGAATCCAGGGTCTTTTTTTTCTATGCTTATCTTCTAGATCCTCGTTCAACTGGGTTACTGATATTCGTTCAGCTAATTGTCAATTTTCGTTTGACAGGTAAAAATTTATTTGTGTAAATTTTTAGTTTTATTTCCACGTGTTCGTTCGAATAAACACTAGTGGGAATCTCTGTTATTATTTAATCACTTTTATTTTCACTTTATTATTCGGAGTTCTATCTATTCTGTAGAATCCTTAATTTAAATCGTAGTAGGTTCTTATTTCCAGGGATAACTAATTTAATAGCTATCCTACCGACTGCGCCAATTTTGAGTTGCTTTTCTATAGATAAATCTACAGCGAGAGGCTACTCCTTTTATGAGACTAATTTAACTTTTAGCAATGCTTCCTTCTACATGATTATTCATATGCGTTGAATGATCGTTCTTTAATAAAATCATATGCGCTGAATTATTTTAGAGTAAAAGGAAAGACTTCTTTGTCTCGAGTGTAAATTGAATCTGCTTTATTTAGTGAAATTATACTGGTATTTATACATGTTTCTTATCTTAATAAGGCTTGCTTGCACACGATTCTTTTTTTTTTTTGTCTTGGACCGGCACTCAGGGGATGTCCCCTACACATGCATGCATTTTGCTGGAACTAGGAAATTAGGTTATAGGAAGGAGGATAGAGGGAGTAGTGTTTATTGACATTTGATTTAAATCTTCCCAAGCTAAAAGTGACAGGAAACACCTCTGCGGGTAGTCTATTCCACATACGTGCCGTTCGGCCAAAAAACGAATTTTCCCTGTAACGCGTAGTGCGAGTCGCCATCAAATCGACCACAAATGGATGCGCTCTTAATGATGATAGCGTCGTGCGCGCGAATACCGGGTTTCGGGAACAAGTTCCCTGATTTCATTAGAACACCTCCCATTATAGTAACGATAGAACACCGAAACGCACTCCACGTTGCGACGATGCTCAAGAGAGTCAATAGAGTTGGCTACCCTACTGTCTCCTATGAGTTTCTTCGCCCTTTCTTGTACACGGTCGAGTAACTTCAAAATAGTCTTTGAAGCACCGGCCCATACATGAGAGTTGTATTCCATTTTCGGTCGGATGTAGGCGGTATAAATAGTAAGGAGATCAGATGGGGTGAAGTATGTCTTACACCGCCTTAAAAAGCCTAGGCACTTGAATGCTTCCTTTGAGACCTGAAAAATGTGCTCAGTCGGACATCACACTGAATTTTCATGCCAAGAACATCAAGAGCTTCTGATTCCTCAATGTTTATGCCACCCATTATTACAGATGAGGCAGCGTGATCGTGCATACGGCGGTGTGTTAGCATGCAGCATTGGGTCTTTTGGGAATTGAAATCGACCCTGTTCGCGTGACACCATTCCAATATTCTCGTGAGGTCACCTGTTAGCGAATCATTCATATTCTGAAGCGTCGCCGCGATCATAGTTGATGACGGCCTACGATCGAATGAATATGAATGGCAGATACTGCTGTCATCTGCGAAAGAGTGGATAGGGTTTGAAGTATGACATAGGAGGTCATTAAGAAAAATAAGAAATAGGGTAGGAGAAAGAATGGAGCCTTGTGGTACCCCTGAATCGATCTTGAACTCGTTTGATGAGATCCCGTCTATAACAACTCTTATAGCGCGATCCCTGAGAAAGACCGATAAAAATCGAGAGAAGATATCGCCGACACCAAAAGCAATAAGTTTGGACAAGAGTGCTCCATGCCACACTCTGTCGAATGCTTTTGAAATATCTAGAGCCACTACCTTACTTTCGCCAAAATGGTGGATGGATAGACACCATTTTTCCGAGAGGAAGGCTAATAAATCACCCGTGGAACGTCCTCCACGGAAGCCATATTGCCGGTCGTTAAGTAAGCTATATATTCTTGAGTCATAAAGGTCTTTGTTTTACTATGTGTGTAATATACTTATAAGTAAACAAGAAATACATTTCCAAAAGGTGATAAAGAATATGTGTTGAATCAGTTGGTTTAGTGCAGTGTGCGTACTGATAAGGTTTTTCTCCAGGTAGTCTGGTACGTTTATTCGAAGGGTAGTTTGGTACGTTGTTGTCGGTCTTGTGTGGGTAAAACCCTAGACAATGACGTAAAAATCATAACATTTATCAAAAACACTCCACATTCGTATACTCCTTAGCAAAAAAACCCAACCTTCACAACCTAATGCAAACATCAAAAAAGTAGGGGTTTGTAGAGTAGGTTTGCCACATTTTTCCGAGCATAATTTTCAGTTTGTATGGAAAAATTGATTTAGAATCGGCATAAACATACTACTGACAAAATGTTCCCAGTAATGTTCTGAATAAATCTTGTGAAAACATAGTATTCTAAAAACGTAGGTATCACACGATTTTCTATGTCCGTTTACTATTCAAGGATGAAAATTTTAAACGTAAAACGAGCTCCCGATGTAAACTTTTAAAACACCGATACTGGTATATCTTTTTTAGGCCTCTCCCCTAGACTCAGTTGGTTAGAACCAATGTAGTTATTTAAAAAAAAAATTCACTTTGTTGTACAGAGTTATTGACTTCCTCCGTCCACTCAAAACTATTTCGCTTAAAAAAATACCAATTACTAGTTCTCTAAATTTTCTTTTAACTGCAAAAGCAAAATATGAAAATATTAGTTTTAAAATATTGCGTTTAAGATAATTATACACTTCTGCAAAGTAGAAACAAAAAAAATATGGTTTACATCAATATCGTAACGTTGACTCAGCAGCTTAAGAGGTCATGAGTTCGATCACCCATTCAGCTAAACGATTCTTTCTGCTGTTTTTAGACAGCAAAGGTTTTTAAATTTCCATTTGAACTCTATAACAAAATAAAAATTTCATTTCAAATGTCGCGTTTACAAATATTATACACTACTGCAATACCGTAAAAACAAACAAAAAATTATGCACATCCATTCAACATATTTCAATATAAACGTCCATCAAAAACCGAAAAGATTCATAAAATTAGATGGGTCATAAGTTGTTAGCAATCGTTCAGAACGCTGGTTTTAGATTTCGTAAGAGTTATTTTTAATGCAATACATATGCATACCTTATAAAGGGTGTCGCAATAAGAACGCAAGATTTTAATTTGGCGCCATTCGAAGTGACATTGTTTGACATGTGAACAATTGTTATTGTTTGCTAGTAGAAGGTACGAGGTTAGTAAAAATGGAGCGCTACACGAATGAACAACGCATTCTCATTGTTTTGCGGCTACAGTTCGCAAATTGCGATCAATTTGGGGTCACAATAATGCTCCAAAAGAGTCAACTGTAAAGAGATTAATGGATAAATTTGCCGAAACGGGGGTGTTAGTGATGTAAAGACAACAACGCGCCTTCGAACAGGTAGATTGACCGAAAATTTTGCAGCTGTACGTGATGATGTCGCTCAAACTCCATCCACCTCAATTCGACACCGAGCTCAGCAAATTGCTGTCTCCAAATCCACTATGCAGCTACTAAAAATTAAGCACCAAAATTTTATACGTTTCCTTGACATCAGAGACACTACATCTCTACTATAAAAACAAATAACGTCAATTGGTCACCTACTATTAACGAATTTAATGTCATGTTTGATAACACCAGGATCAATATGTATGAATATTAAAATGTCAATTATACTCACACAAATCTTGGCAAATCGTAAAAATCTTCAAACAAAATAATTTTAATGAACTAAAATTCAGAAATTTGGTTCTTTCTCCATTCCATAATTTACCCTTACCTTTCTTAATTTGCGTATACATATATGCTCTTAGTAAAAATATTCAGCAAGGATTAATAAAAACTCTGTTTTTAATTTATAAAAATTGTCAACACACTAAAAATTAAATTTTAAATGAAGAAAAGAAATTTGAAAAATAAAATCAAATAAAATTTTTAAAGCAAAATTCAAAGTTAACTAAAAAAAATTAAATTAAGTATATTATTGATCAAGTAATATTTATTCTCCTCGAAATTTTTATATACGATGTAGGTGTTTTAATTTGAAACTAAAATTTGTCACAATGGAACAAAGCTTTTTTCCGTAATCTTTTCTTCTAGAAAAAATCTCGAATGTGTTTTCTTACTTTATCGAAATTTTAAAATATATGGAATAAAATTGTAACTTTGTACAATTTAAATAGTGCTTATGATATAATCATTTCACTATTTTTATACTACCTCATTATATGGATATAAAATGAAAAGGATTATGTAACTATTCTTTCACTTATTCAACGTTAGTCAAAACTAATTACGGTTATTTATCTATGTTTGTTATATGGTTTAGCTGGTCTAAGATTTAGAAAAATTAAATAAATTTAAATCGAATAAAATGTTTGTTGTATAAAAAAATTGTTTAAAGAAACTATTTGGTTTGTTTTGTTTGTATATTACGTAATTCTTCAAGATTTTTTGGGAATTCTTGTATAAAAACTTGAAATTTCTTAGCTTTTTTCGAGAATTTGGTTAAAGGCCTACTAAAGATTTTGGTATTAGCACGAAATGTAATGTTCATATAGACCAGCTAAAGCATATAAAAACATAGATAAATAAATTAAAAAGATTTTTGAAGGGAGCATAAAATATAACGATAAGTCTGCAAACACAATATAAACTGTGTTTTGAAAAGGGTATTTGTTTTATTTTTTGGAAAATGGAGTATTGATATAACAATAGATGAATACAAATTTGATGGAAATGGCTTACCGAAGAAATACAAAGGTGAGCAAGTTTATAGTAGTTGGAATGGGATAGCGAAGCGCACTAACATTCTTTATTTCATAGCTGTTTCAACAATTTGATTAAACGTTTACTGACGATTTTTATATTAGCACCAAATGAAATTTATACATTCTCCAACTAATCCATATAAAAACTATAATTTTTTTCTTGTTTAAGGAACGAAAAAAAAAACAGACATGAAAGTTCGTTCCGGTCAAGGTTACAGTTTTTTGTATTTAAAATATTTGGGTTGGGTTAAGGTTCAAATAAACTGTTTAATTTTGAAGAGCTCGGCTTTTAAGGCTTTAAGTGCAATTACCAGACGAACTCACGCCTACCGACCATCAGCAACGTCGTGTCTCAGAGGCGACGTTATCAGCTTTTTGAGCTGGCGGGGTGGAACACCTGTTACGATGAATGGATTGCCGTGAAAAGTTTTCTTACCGTGTGATTACGCGAAGAGGAGATCACAATAGGCTACCGAGATTTAGTAAATTTACCATGTTTAGAATTTTTTTCGTTACTGCTACGTGAAAAATAAGCTTAATACCAATGGCACACAATCGCTTCCAAATCACAAATTTATTTATTAGTATTCGTTTAAGAATTTCATACATTTCATTGCGTTTCGTTGTTCTATCGTTACTATAACAGGATGTGTTCTAATGAAAACAGGGAACTTGTTCGCGAAACCCGGTCATTCACGAGCACAACGCGTTTATCAGTAAGAGCGCATTCATTTGTGGTCGATTTGGCAGCGAATTGCACTAAGAATTAGAGAAAAAATTAGTTTTTGGGGCGTGGAATAGGTTTTTCCTGTCACTTTTGACGTGGTAAAATTCTAATTGAATGTCAATTAACAATACCAAACCTTATTTCTTAGTTCCGGCACAATGCACCGCATGTGTAGGGCTCATTCTCTGAGTGCCGGTCGATATATATATATATATACACAATAATCTTGTTTCAAATCACTGTACTGCCATAGAAACAAAAGTAACCAAAATGGAAGAAAACTGCACATTTTGCTAACTTTTTTCTTACGTATATAATATATTTATATTAATCTGGAACTAAATCAAATATAATTATTTAAAAAGGAATAGCAAAAGTTAGTGCAATTCAAAAGCTGTTCGTAAAATGTTTAGTTGATTCAACACTTGGCCGAAATATAAACCTTATTTTAAATGTTTTATACGAATATTTGGTTTCTTCTGGCATTAGCTGTTTCGTTACATCAATTCCATATCAATGAAATGAAAAATAAATGAAGTGTCAAAACGGCTTCAGAGTTGCAGAATATAGATTTAGAACAATATTTGCGAAATGCATTTTAGCGATTGAGATTTAACAATTCGCGCAATTTTGTTACAATAAAAAATTCAATTTCATACAAAATTTCCAAACACAATATATGCGTGAGTATAAAAAAAAAGTAACTCTCTACATATATTTTCACATACAAATTTTCTCTATTTTCGTTTCCGTTCAACTCGGTAATACCTGGTAATTCAAATTCTATTGCCATTTACTGCACTTTCCCACAGGTGAGATAATGAGGCTCAACTCAGTTCAAGCCGTCAGTCTCGACTACAATCCTAACCTGAAGGAGCTCCCTAAGGCAAATATAACTAAACACGGCGTTTGCACAATCGAACTATTCAATACTGAATTTTGTTATTGCCACTTGCTCAGAACCTACTTATTGTTTTTTTCTTTTGGATTCTATTTATGTGGGACTTACTTCTTTCTTATTTCATTCACGCAGTTTTACCGATAGAAAAAAAAGAAAATTTTCAATTGCCTGAATTACGGGTAACAAAAATTTTATACTACACTTTGGACTAACTTAACAAAATTTCTAATATATACTTAAGAATTTTTTGTTTATACAATTATTAATGTTTTTTTTTCTTCGAATGGATTTAGAGTATTAAATATGCTCCAAATAAATTCAATGCGTTATATAACCGTACAGTTTTCAAACCGGAATCACAAATCACAGAATCCCTTCTAGCGGGATTCAACCGGAATACAAAAATTTTAATTCTTCTGTGTTACCTGGTTTCCCTTTTTTTAAATCCCCATTCAGCCTCACCACAGTGCGATGTAATTTGATGTAATTTGCCCCTTGGCTTATCAGCGCCTCCTATAAAGCTGCACGAACTAGGCTGACAGCGTTACTAAATATTTAGCCCTTCAGACTCCTCAACCAGTACGGAAATTCGGATATCCTGCAGTGTCTACTTCCGCTACTGCCCTCAGAACTTCCTCTTTCGCTGGTCACTCTATATCACGGGGTAATAAATTTATTTTCGCATTTCTTATGTGAAGTCCCAGAGTTTTCCTTTTGTTTAATTTCTCACTTTTCCTTAATTTTCGAAACTTCTTTTCTTTTTAATTTCAAACGATCTAATCCCTCTTCTTTTTTTCTCGATTCGCCTTATATATTTCTGTCTCGCACTGGACTTTTCCAAATTTTCCACACAACTCCCGCAAAAAAAAACTTCTTTGCCGACGTTCAACACTACCGTTTGCCTATACTCAAAAAAACTGTTTTCTAAAAAAAAATCCTTAAACGGTCCTGCATATCATAACAAAAAAAACAAACATCTACAAACAGTTATCCACATAAAATTCACACATATATAATACATGCACCAACAATCCTACATATCCGACGTAAATATGGTAGGTCCCCATTGTCCTCTTATTATTCCATTTTAAACATTCAAACAATCCGCCCATCATATTACCTAGCATCCCTGTCCCAGGTTGAGCCGACACTACACCACGTATAATAACAAATGCACTGTAGGCAACCAAACGAACATACATAAAAAAAACATTCCTGCTGTTTGATCAAAACATTCAAATAGGGCACATCAAATCCATCCCGCAAAACACAATTGCCAAAAAAAAATATAAATACAAATTCCCCCGAGAAGACTGCCCCAGCATTTACCCACCCGCAACAATTTCAAATTGATTTTTATAACTGTGGCTTGGAACTAAAAGGGCCAATATCAAAAACATTCATCTTTGAAAAAATTGCAGTTGAAGTTAAGTAATAGAAAAGTTCATAGTAATATTACAATGCATTTGCTAAACTAAAACTTGCTTGTTTCAGAGTAATAAAATTAACCTAATGCAAAGATAACTCAAAAAACAGCAGACAAGCTTTTATTAAGAGCTTAACAGATTATGTGTCGCTTAAAAATACAGCCCCAGCATTTACCCTCCCGCAACATCTAGTATTAAATTTACGATAGAAAGGGAAGAAAATTCGAAATTACCATATTTATATACATTAGTAATGAAAAGGGATATAATTTTGATGATAGATAAAAAACATCATCAGGAAGGATTATAAATTATTGTTCTAAACATCCTAGGAGAGTAATTTTGAATACAGCTGGAAATATGATTAGAAGGATTCTTCCAATTCATACAAATAACACACAACCCAAATTTTATAAATCACTAACATATATACCTGGAATATCAGAGAGATTAGAAAAATCTGATATATATGATAGAAGAAATTATAGAATAGCACATAAGACATACAATACTTTAGGCAAGTTATATAGTAAAACTAAAGATAAAAAAAAAAACTAGATTGCTCTAATTTAGTATATAAGATACCTTGTGGTGGGAAGAGTGGAGAAAAATGTGATAAAGTTTATATAGGTACAACAAAGAACAAACTTAGTACTAGAATAGCAGGCCATAAATCGGATCAAAAATACAGACACATTAATACACAAAAAACTACATTAACTTCACTTGTGCGAACTTGAATCACTTTCCGAAATTTGATGAAGTAGAAATATTGAATAGAGAGGATAATTACAAACGTCTTTATATGCTAGAAATGTTAGAAATAATAAAAGTACCAATAGATAGAAGAATTAATTTTAAGGCAGATGTAGATAATATAGCTCAAAATTATAGATATTTAGTTAATAAAAAATAGAGACAATTTATATAATATAATGGTAATTTTAAGTTTTTCTATTATAATTTTTAAATATTTCATATACAGTTTGAGTTATTTTGAATTTTTATAAAAAAGAAAAGAAACATTTTTTTCAAAATAATTTTATATAATTGACAAAAAATTTCTTTTCAAGTAATATAAAATATTTTGATTTTATGTTTTATGTTATTTAATTGTCTTGAAGATGCTAACCAAAGGTTAGCAAAATATCGAAAAAATAAATAATTTAAGAAACTTTTTTATAAAAAGGACCTACATTGCTAAGTAATATTATTACATACAGTAAAAACCAAGATATTTAATTTTGTCTTTAAAAGTAATTTCAACGACACACAACACCATTATCAAACGTTTACTTTGTGTAATATGGACATGAAGGATTTCGTAGGCTATTTGTCCTCAGATTTATTTGGATTAATCCTTATGCCCCACTTCTTATAATACGAGTATTCGATAACCACCAAAAGGTGGAAAAAAGGTTAGGAAAATGATAAACTAATATATTAGAAAGCGTAGGAGCTAAAACCTTGGGGCACTCCACTAAAAACCGGTGATTGCGGTGAAAGTATTCGATTCAATTCACCAAAAAATACCTATCCTCAAAAAATTTAAGTAATTTTAATTTTACCAAAAATGCATCAAATCCCAACAGATGCATGTACTCGTATATACCTAATATTCCAATGACAAACTTTATACTCAAAAAACACATCTGCAGGTAAAATTTTATTTATTTTATGTTATAGGTTAACAACTTACCGTCATGAAATTGTTCGGAGGCATTCCCTTCTAATTTTCTTTTTCGCATATTTTCTGCAAAGTGAGATATTAAGGCATCAACCATGGGCCCTTGTTTAGAGAATATTTGCATTAATTTTGATATCTGTACTCCATTTTCGATAGCATCGAACTGAAATCCAAAAAATCATATTTTCCAATATATCGCTAAAAACTAAAATACAAAATACCTGAATAAATATGCAAGTTTGACAATCAAGATCGTCGGTGGCACTAGGCTTAGCAAAATCCCAAGATAGCTCTTCATATCGCAATCCTAGAAGAAGAGTCTATCAACAGAAGAATGTCACTTATTAATTTAATAGTTAAAATCATATTTTTAATGTAGTTGTTTTGGCGCTGCAAAATAAAAAAGATGAAGATAGAACCAACTGAGAGGGAATGAAATTGAGTTAGGACATCACTGAACTAGAACCAATTTAAATATTGATTCTACTTTGGTGTTCTCTGTTTGTTTATTTATTTATTTATAAAATCTATTGGATAGGATTACAACAACAACAAAAAACAATGCATAAAAGTACTACATAAAATTTACATTATTAATTATTTACAAACAAAATAATATTACATTTTACAATATTAAAATATAGAGGAAAATCTATATGTTGATAAAATTTATTATCAGCACAAATTGTAGTTACAGGAGCAAAATTAGCCCTGAATACACGAATAGACAGCGGTTAAATATTTAGAGTGGGGCACGATGGAACATTAAATGATTTATTACTAATTAGGAAGTCAGAACAAGCATTTCCTTTTATTACATTAATTACAAACGTGACTGTTTACGCACATAGTGTAAACAGCCCCAAAATCATTGTTCATTGGTTTTTCAAGTATATTTTTTTATTATTGTAGTTGTATACAAATATTTGTAATAACACTAAATTTTGCCTACCGAAAAAGTGTTAAAAGAAAAAACTATAAAGCCCAAAATATTTATATATACTCGTATAAAGCAGAATGATTTTTTTTTTTGTAGCTATACCAGCTAGGGGTAGGGGAATCTTCAAAATATATTGTTAGCCAGGGCTATGGATTCCTTCACCATTTTATTCATATTCTTCCATATATATTTCTTCCTTAGTTTCAATATTGTTTTTCTAATACCGAAATGATCTCCACATGGACTTTTGTATAATAATTCAATTATTTCATCTCTTATTTCGTGTGACCTTGTGTACAGTAAGATTTCTAAGGGACCAATTATGGTTTACAACAGTTGTTATTTTAATGTTGTATTTTTTCAAATGCGATTATGGTTTACAACTGTTGTCCGTAATGTTGTATAAGTTGTTTGCGTTTAACAACAGCGATTATTGTTTACAACCTGTGTATTTATGTGTTGTCAGTACTGTCAAAAACGTACAACAGGAGAAAAATTTGTAAGTATACTTATAAAATTTAAAAAACAGAATAAAAAAAATAATTACTTATAAATAGTTCTTAGCAAAATTACAAACATAAAACAAATGGAAAAACTAGTTGATCTCATGAATATTAAACCAGATATTGCTCGAGACAAGCTCCCTTTGGATATAACAAGAAGCATCTCAAGGAGAAATGGGGTAAATTTTCCAAATTGGGATGGTCAGTTTTCCAGCTTATCTAGTTTTGTATTTTCGCAATTTTTTCATGGAAATGCTGACTTTCAATGCTCATCGCTTACCACTCTATTTAATTTGCTTTTTGATTTTGTACCTGTGGTTAGAAAAAGGGTTTCTTATACAGAAATATGGATGAAATCTCGTGAAGTTGTGGTCGCATGTTTTCTTAGAGATCTGTTATTTCGTGCATATAGGTCTAAACGCTCTGAGGATAAATGAACAGTTTTTTGTTGGCTTCACAACAGAGCTAAGGGCATTATTCGTAGGCCAAAAGAAGACATTATTTTAAGCTTTTTGAAGTGCTACATTCGGCTGCTGTATGGCGGATTTTGAAGCGTTCTGGTATGTGATGATCTCGCGTCCTTGAGGGATGTCGATCTTCTAAATAATTTATTAGCCTCTAATGGATCTGCAATTGCTCAGAGTAGTTTTGACTTTATGAATCTTAGGTAGCCTCTTCGCTCTTTTTCGTTTCGTTGTATTAGCGAACGTGATTTATTTTATTTCCTGTCCAAGATCAAGATCAAGTCAGTTGAGACTGTCAATATTAAAATAATATTCGTAAAGCTCATTTATCCTTTAATTTTTGAATATACAGGCATGTTCTGAAAATCACAAGATTTCAAATCACATTGTGATTTCAAAATCACAATTGTGATTTCATGGCGTTCTGAAAATCACAATAATTTTTACATTTCGATGTGTTTTCTGGTTTTCGAAAACACAAGAAAACAGCTATCTTTTGTTTTGATGTGGTAGAATTTTTTTTGCATTGAAAAATAATTAGTGTTTTTAACAAAATATTTAATGAATATATAACAAAATTAAATTTTTTTAAATAGAATTAATAGCATTAAAATGCCTGCAGCTTTGTTATCGATTGTTGAGTTAAAGAGAAAACAATTAAGAAACTATAAAATTAATAAATCAAACAAGAAGTTGCCACAGGTAGTAATTACTTATTAGTGCCATTTGCTATTACTGTATGAGTTATTATTTTACAAATTAGGCAAACAATTTGCTATTAATAACAACTTATATAAAAAATAAAATATATTTCTACTTGATGGTAATATACTAACTAAAACAGCCGACAACAAAAAGTAAATGCAATGTCACAAAAGCAAATAACAACTTTTCTTGTAAAACACAGTATCTTAAATTTTTCCATGATTTGATATATTTTTTGATGTAAAATTACCTCTTTTACTATAAAAATTAATAAAAAACATTTTGAGTTATTCATTCCATTTATTTATTGTAACATTTATTATAAAGAAAGTGAAAAAATTTGTAAGTGATTTCAAATCGGCAGCCACTTAGCTCACCGGTTTCAAATCACAAAAATTCAAAAAGTTTTGTGCGCACAACACCTTTTTGGTGATTTCAAATCATTTTCAAAAAAAGTGATTTCCAGAACAGGCCTGATATTTTTTGTTTGATAAATAAAATATGGACTACGGGCCCCATTATGGTTTACAACATATAAATGTTGTTGTTTTGTTTTCGCTACAACACAACACTAATCCTTTTTGCGATTATGATTTACAACTCCTAGGTGTTGTTTATGTCACACAGTTGTAATGTAATTGTAGTACATATTTCCATAAAAAGCATACAAGTGTCAAAACAAAAAAATAAAATTGAATAAACGTATTCTTCGTCAGAAAAAAGTAAAACAAAAAGAATCAAGAATTGATCTATATTTTTTTCAAAAAATATTATTGCTTTAAATCATCGCAAACGTAATATAAAAAAAATAATATACGTACTTTAAGAAAAAAATTTAAAATCTATTCATGTGAAAAGAGAAAAAATCACTAAAATTTATATAAACTAAAAACAAAAAAAACTTAAGACTAGATAAAAAGTATATAATATAATATAATAAAATATAATATACATAGTATATAGACATCAAAATGTATTTTATTCTTTTATTAGTTAGTTCTAATTTGGCTTTTATCAATTTTATTTCAAAATCTGCCTTCTTTTTTTATTTCGTAGATTTTTTTTATTGATTTCAGAATTTGTATACGAACTAATTTTTAATATTGCTAATCGTGCGTCCTTCCGTCTATTCTTTGATGTTCTATTTTTTTTAGTAACTGTGCCTGTGTGCATTCAACAGAAGGTGAAAGCTCCTCAGCTCCAAATGTCGATTCCGCCCCATCTGTTCCAATGAGGCCAAGCCCAGTAGCTTAAAAATTTCTCTTGTTAGCAGCCAATTTTCTTTTTAAATTGACTTCATAGTACATATGATTACATAGAAATAACTTTAGGTAATATAATATAAATTATGTATTACATCTCATACTAACTCTTCGCCATAGTTTTAATTGCCGGTCCTAAGCCATTTAATTTCTCGGCAAATTGACCCTATTTCCCCTTGAGATGCATTTTGTTATATCCAAATGGCGGCTTGTCTCGGCCAATATCTGCATTAAATTTCATGAGGTCAACAAGTTTTTTCATTTGTTTTTTATTTGTAATTTTGCTAAGAAATATTTATAATTAATTATTTTTTTATTCTGTGGTGGCGATGGCTGAAGTAGTCTGCACGTTGACTACAAAACCGAAACAGCTGGGTTCAATCCCAGTTACAGACTAAAACTATAAAAAAAAATAAAACATCTCGCATTTTTCTTATGTGCATTTGTGTGACTTTGTGTGTCAGTTGTTGTCGAAGGTGTAGTCACTGGTCACTGAACAATACCGCCTTCAGCTGATAGCAATCACATCAGAACTCCCTCCTTCGTCGGTATTGTGTAGCACCTGCGAAGTAATATAATAATAAAAATGGGTACTAAACCGAAGCTTCAGCACTGCTATAAACAAGGAACGTGCAATAAGAAGATATGTAAAATTATTAATTAAGCTTCACCTCCTGTCGTTTCTCTAACTATCCCTTTCCTATAGTTTCAGCACAATGCATTGCATGTGTAGGGGTCATCACCTAAGTGCTGGTCCCAGATAAACAAAAAAAAAAGGAATTGAATGGTTTAAGACCGCTAATAAAAACTACAACAAAAAAGGCAACGGGTTAGTATGAAATGTACTACATAATTTATATTATATTACCTAAAATTATTTATATTTAATCATATTTATGGACTCACTATAAAGCCAATTTAAAAATAAAATTGGTTGCTAACAAGAGAAATTCATAAGGAACAAAACACTGTGGAACTTGTGTCACTGCAAACACAATTTAACTCAAGTGGTTCTGCCATTAGCTTGACAACTCAGGAAGATTCCGATGGACAGCATTCAGCATTTGGACCTGAGGAGCTTTCACCTTCTGTTTATTATTATTATTCACCTGTATATTATTTTTTCAAATCTATATAGATCAACGTTAATATCCATGATTCTTTTTTTTATTTATTTCTGACGAAGAATACGTTTATTTTATGCTTTTTTTATGAAAATATGTACTACAATTACATTGCAACTTTGTGACATAAACAACACCTAGCTGTTGTAACACATAATCGCAAAAAGGATTAGTGTTGTGTTGTAGCAAAACTACAGAACATTTATATATTGTAAACCATATTTATTTAATATTTCTTCAAATTTTCCGAAGTTATAATTTTAAATATGGTATCTTCTCTGCAGAGTAAATATTTTATATTTAGAATCTTGTTTTAAAATATATCTGAGTTTCTCCAGTAATTTATCTCCAGTGCAATCCCAAACCGTGAGTTGGACAGGATCCGTTGGTGTATTGCTTTCTTTGGTCTTCATTTCTGTTTCTTTCAATTGATATTTTTTCTTACTTCTTGTAATTGTCTCGGTTTTCTTTATACTTGAGATATTTTCTGATGGTATTAGTGCCTTTAGCATGGATGAAGCCAATACAATGCGTGATAACGCATCGGCGTTAACATTATCTTGATATTTTCTGTAAATAATTTCGAAATCATAATCGTTAGCTTAGATGATGGATTTTTGTTTGAAATAAGTGCAGTTAATGGTCTATGATCCGTAATCAGAGCGAATTTTCTACCATAGAGATATGGTCAGAAAAACTTTATTCCCCAGTAAATTCCTAATAATTCTTTCTCTATAACTGATTTATTCCTTCCATGTTTATTCAAAGATATGCTTGCATATGATATTGGCAAATCACTTCCGCTTGTAAGCTGTGATAGTACTGCACCAGGCGCAAAATTTAATGCGTCAATTTGGATAGACTTCTGTCCAGTTGAACTTCACTTTTTTCTTCGATAGATTATTTAGGATTTCTGCTATTTTAGCCAAATCTGTTATGAATCTTCTGTAGTAATTGCAAAATGCCACGAAGTGTCTTACCTCATCGACCGTGTTTGGAATGTTAGAGAAAACATTATTTTTAAGCATTTAATTTGAAATTATATTTTTGTAATCTATCCAGAACTTTTAACTTTTTAATAAAGACGTGTCGATAATGACTGCTGTTTATTATCGCATATTGAGATTAAATACAGGTTGAGTAAATAACATGTACTAATTAGAACAAGGTGTTATGTATATAATATATTTATATATATACATATATAACACCTCCCTCTTTAGGCTAATATTAAATATATATCTAAATTAAGATTCACGCTTGCGAAGCCACTTGGAATTTCTTCGAATAATAGTGCCGTCTTCTAAGCGTATCCAGTATGATAGTGGAGATGGATAAACATTTTCGATGGTTGCTTTTATCCACATATTTACACCTTTATTGTACCATATATTTTCCCCCTTTTTGGAAAGGCAATTTATCTTTGACATTTTGATCATAGTACATTTTTAGTACATGTTTTTCATAACAGATAATAACTCTCCTTCTTCTTAAAAAAACGTCCTCGTTTTAAATTCTATTCCGGCTTTTTCGAGTTTGAAAAGTTATATTTCGTACAATTCGTCAATTCTTTTCTATGTTGCTTCTATCTTTATTTTCTTTTTTTTTATCTGGAACCAGCACTCAGGAGATGACCCCTACACATGCGAAACATTGTGCTGGAACTATAGGAAAGGAATAGTAGGAGAAACAGGAGGTGAAGCTTAATAAATTATTTTACAGCTCTGCTTTCGCACGTTCTTTGTTTGTTTATACTCGTAGCAGTGCTGAAGCTTCAGTTTAGTAGCCATTTTTATTATTATTTTACTTCGCCGGTGCTACACAATACCGACGAAGGAGGGCGTTCTGGTGTGATTGTGGATTGCTATCAGCTGAAGCCGGTATTGTGCAGTGACCAGTGACTATGCCTTCGACACTGAAACCTTCCAACAACAACTGACACACTAATGCACATCAGAATAGATTAAATAGTTTACATTTCCTTTTTAGTACTTACTTACTTATAAATAGTTATAATTGCACAATTAGAACAACAAACATTTATTTTGGAGTATTCTAATATATTTATTATAGGTACAACTAATGCCCCGTGGGATACTATTTGTTCAATATTCTTTAAATTCAGATTTCCTGAATAAAAGTTAACGCTTTTTGCGGAATTAATCATAGTAGTTATAGAGGATAGTTCATTACATATTTCAGTGAGTACGAAATGTTCTGAAATAGATTCAGGGGTAAAATTTTCAAGTATTTTTTCTTAAGTGGACTTATGTTTATTATTGTCTTCTATTCACATATTTAATCCCGTCTTGTTTTCGATCAAGTCATCGTAATCAGTTGTTCCTGTAATAATTTTAAGAGCTGATCCTAAAAATTAAGAGATCGTTTAATTCTGAAGATGGTAGGAAGTCTTAGTGACTTTAAATTCTCTATTCTATTTATGATTATCGAGTTTTGTTCCTGTGCTATTGTTGCACGATGATTACATTTGTTTAAAGTACAGATATTCCTAAATGATTGCACTTAGTTAAATTTCTGGATTATTACTCTTGCATTCCTGGAAGTAATGCATTTATTACATTGTAAGAATAAATCAGCTTACAATAATTAACAATCCCGTTATACTAAGTATACTGATTAAAAAGCAATTATAATTCACTCTGATTTTGTCTGCTTAAGAATAATAAATAATAAACTGAATTGTTACTAAGCCAATATATTATATATATTAGGAAAATAACAATTTGTAAAATTTATAATTGGAGTGTATAAAAAAATAATATAGTAGGCACTCTTTGTGGTAGTGAACCTTTCTTTGAAAGCACTCAAAAGAATTGGTCTGTATTTCAAAACAAATTAGAACAATTTTGGATTGCTAATCCCATTAAGGATGAGACAAAGAAAAAAGCTATCCTACTAACATCCTTAAGTGAATCTACGTATATTTTGCTGCAGAATATAATAAGTCCATAAGAGTGAAAATTGTAAGTTTAAAAATTACACATGTAACAAGTGCAAACAAAAAGGTAATTTAAAAAAGATTTACAAGTGACATATGATAAACTTTTTAGACAATAAGGAATTAAGTTTATTTTCGATGTCGTGTAAAAACGATGGTCCGATTAAGATTAATATTTTTGTAAAAGGCAGACCTTTTGAAATGGAATTGGATACTGGCTCAGAAAACAACGTTATTTCGGAAAAAAACTATAAATCTTTCTTTATTGAATATAATTTGAAAATAGTAGATATGATATTGAGGGGATATAATGGTTTTACAATAATTCCGTTTGGTGTGTGTAATGTTGAAGTAAGTTATGGTGACAAAGTTCGAGATATTCCGATTGTTTTTATTAGGAATGGGGGTCCACCCCTACTAGGCAGAAATTTTCTACGAAAAATTTAACGATGACATTTGTAGATTAAATTATTCATATCAGCGTCCTATGGAAATGGGTCATCCCAGTATGGAAAAGTTTAGGAAACAGAACAGAACAGAAGGTAAAATTGGAAATTGACAAATTGGTTGATATGGGTATTTTACAACCGGTTGCATATAGTGAAGGGGGAATCCAATTTTTCTAATAGTGAAAAAGGATGGAAGCATCCGGATCTGTGGGGATTTTCAGGTCACTTTAAATCCACAACTTTTTGTGGAGAGATACCCATTGCTCCGAATTGAGGATATATTCGATCAATTATATGGTGGGGACATTTTAATAAGTGCTCCTAACAGAACACTGTACCATGAGAGATTGGAGAAGGATGCTGGGTTTAAATTGTCTCCGGATAAGTGTGAGCTGTTTTGTGGGAGAAGTAAATACTTGGGTCATATGATTGATAGAAATGGGTTGCATATGAAAGGATTAAGGAGATAGCGAACATTCCCCACCCGGCTAATGTAAAGGAACTTCAAGCACTCTTAGGTGTTGTTAATTGTTATAGGAAGTTTTTACCGGTTGTGTCGACTATCTTGAATCCGTTGCACACACTTTTAAGAAAGGATGTAGAATTTGTTTGGGGGCGGGAATGCGGGAATGCTCATCGTCTTTTAGTAAGTTAAGGTTTGCTATTGGCAGATTATTGCCTTGCCCATTTCAATTCGGAATTTAAAACAAGGTTGACGGTAGATACCAGCCCAGTAGGGGTAGGGGCAGTCTTGTCACAACTTGATGGAGAAGGGGTCGAGCGGCCAATAGAATTTACTTCCACCTCGTTGACGGATATCGAAAAGAGGAATTCGCAGTTGGATCGGAAGGCATTTGCTATCTTGTATTGGGTTAAGAAATTTCAACACTATCTATTTGGCCGTCAGTTCACATTAGTGACTGATAATAAGACCTTACAGCATATATTTAATCCGAAGAAGGGAATACCATTAATGGCCTCTGGATAGTTGCAACGCATTGCCTTAGCGTTGTCGGATTACCAATTTGACATTTCTCATGAAGGATCCAAGGGCAATATTGCGAATTACTTTTCACGATTTCCTACTTAGCGTACACGCAGATGTTTTCGGACATGATGTGTATGTCAATTATCTACGGAGTCTGGGTGAACACAAATTTTTGAATTTTGATACTATAAGTGAGGAAACAAATAAGGATGAGGCATTGATACAGATAAAATAAATTCATAGGACGGGGATGGCCGGAAAAGTATCCCGATTCGGCTTTAGCACCATATATTTTAAGAAGGAATGAGTTATGCCAGGAAGAAAATTGTATATTTTGGGGATATCGAGTAGTAATACCAGGGCGATTGAGTAGAGAAGTGGTTGACCTCCTGCATGAATCGAATATGGGTATAGTTTAGATGAAAGATATGCCTCGTAAATACTGTTGGTGGCCGAATCAAAGTAAAGACTTAGAGAATATAGTTCGAAGCTGTGAGGCTTGCTTTTGAACAGCTCGAATCCGCCTAAACAGGAATTGTGTCCTTGGCCGAGGGTTGACGGAGTTTGGTCGCGGATACAATGAAATTTTTTTTGTCCCTTTTTCGGGAGTTGGTGTTTAGTAGTAGTCGATAGCACTAATAAATGGATAGAATGTGTAGACATGGGTACTAATGCTACCCGCAGCGCGGATATCGCCGTATTGCGCAAACTTTTTGCTTGTTTTGGGTTACCAAGGATTGTTGTTTCGGACAACGGAACATCCTTGGCTTCTAGAGAATTTGAACCTTTTGATGTTAGAATAATTAAGAGTGGTTTGAAACGTAGCTTGAATGAGGTACCGATGTCAAAGTTCAATAGGGTATTATGTAGATATTTGTTGGACTACCGAAATACTATACACACCAGAACGGGACTTTCACAGGCATATTTGATGTTTAATAGAATGAAATGAAAAACAAGGTCAGATCTCATAAATCCAAAAAGGAACTTCAAGTATACAAAAATGGAAAATGCAAAATAAAATTGTAAAACCAGCTAAACGAGACAAGTAGAATATTATAAAGGGCATAGAAAGTCAATATTTAATACAACTGATAATGTCATGGTAAAAGATTTTTCTACTCCCGGACAAGTTTCATGGATCGTAGGTGCAATAATAAAAACACTCGGGAAGCAAACTGTTAGAATTACTTTTGTTCCTGCTGTTACTTACGAAGTGGAATTTAATGAGATGCCAACAATTAACTTGAGTTCAATTCAAAATAGTTTTATTACTTCATATGTTCTTTCTTAAAGAATTTAAAAAGGTATGAATTATAAGTATCATAGTTATGTAGTTACAAGCTGTTACAATCAAGAACACAGTTGTATGTATTTGGGTTGTTAAGTAGAGTTGCATTATTCTTACAATCTCCCTCTCAAACCAAATGCTATTTAAAAAATATTTAATTATTAAATTAAATTGAAAAATAATTATTGAATTTTACGTTTTTAAGTTTAGTAAATCACAACAATATAAATGTTTTTGTGTAGTTAAACTTTTCGTTAAAATATCTGCTGCATTTTCAGTAGTTACATCGTATTTTATATCGATCTCCTTGTTTTTATATTTCTCCCTTACATTGTGGTAACGTATATCTATGTGTTTACTTTTCTTCTCCACTGTAGGGGTTTTAACCATAAAAGCCGCACTTTGATTATCACATAGTATAGGTGTAGGAGATATGGTATAGTCATCAAAACCAATTTCTTTAAGTAAGCAACGAAGAAAAATAGTTTCTTTTGTACCTTGGCATAATGCGATGTATTCAGCTTCCATCGTACTTAAAGCAACTACGGACTGTTTCCGTGACTCCCATGAAATTGCGCCTCCTGCAATAAATGTGACAAATCCAGAGTAAGGCTTCCTATCATTGCTATCACTTGCCCAGTCGGAATTTGTATAACATTGAAAATTATCGAAATTATGAGAACATGTTATTTTACCTATTGGATTTTTCTTAATATATCTGAGAATGTGTTTGGCGGTCGAAAAATGCTCCTTATGTGGGTGTGTGTTGAACTGTGATAATTTCGATACCACATGCAACACATCAGGTCTCGAAATTACAGCTAAGTACATTAGCGCTCCAATTAAGCTTTGGTAGGTAGTTTCCTCTAAATTTTTGCACTTCTCTTTACATTTTTGAAGAATAATACCATTTGGCCAGGGTGTAGCTGCAGGTTTGCAATTTGACATACCCCACCTTTCAAATAATTCTTCGGTGTAACGTTTTTGATGTATAGTTATATCACCTCTTAAACCGTCTCGATCAATTTCTATCCCCAACTACAAAGAAACTGCACCTCGATCTACTACCTTTACTCGTCTATTTAATTTAGTTATAATATCTTGCATGTCTTCCTTATCAGAACATGCCAGCATCATGTCATCAACATATATAGCTATTGAACATACCGGTTGCCATTTCGTTTAAAATATATACATGTGTCGGATTTACAACGATTGAATCCTATATCAAGTAAAATATCATTAACTTTATTATTCGATTCTCTGCCAGACTGTTTTAACCCATACAAGGCTTTTTTTAGTCTGCAGACTTTATTTGGATACTGCTTATCTTCAACGAATTTAGGTTGTGTCATGTAAACATCGTCCTTCAAGTCCCCATTTAAATAAGCTGCCTCAATATCTATATGATTTACCAACAACTTATGTTTAGCAGCTAATGCCAAAAATAATCTTATAGTAGAATGTCTAACTACCGGGGCAAATGTTTCTTTATAATCGACATTGTATTTTTGCGAACAGCCCTGTGCAATTAATCTTGCCTTGTATTTTTCGATTGTACCGTCCGGTGAACGTTTTACAACGAAAATCCATTTACAGCCTATTATATTTTTCTCACTTGGCCTATCAACTAATTCCCATGTATGATTTTTCTTTAATGAATCATATTCTTTTCGCATTGCTTCCTTCCACTTTTCACAGTTTTCCGAGTTTAGCGCTTCATTCACAGTATTTGGATTTTCTATTACGGAATTCAACATTTCCGGTCCACTTTCAGTAATATACACTTTTCGCGGTCTTCCTTTGTTTCCCGTTCTTACCATTTTGGGTCTTCCTCTTTTTCTTTTATTTCCAACAATAAATGAATCCTCTCTTTCAGATTCACTACCTGATTGGTTAATTTTTTTCTCATCATCTTTTTCAGATTTACTGCCGTATTCAGTTGTATGCTCACCAATTGGTAGCAGACTACTGGCTGCGCCAATTTCATCCGTTTTGTCTTGGTCACAAATTTTGAAATAAAACTTCTCTTGTTGTTCCGGTTCGCTTGGTAATTGTTGAAATGATTTTTCGAAAAATATGACGTCACGTGCAATAAAAATTTGTTTTGTAATTGGGTTATACAATCGATAACCCTTAGTGTTTAATTGGTAACCTACAAATTTCATTTTGGAACCTTTTGGTAGAAATTTACTGCCTTTTCGTTTACGACCTTTGTTTAATACTATTGCATCACAGCCGAATGTTTTAAAATGATTTACTGAGGGTTGCTTACCTGTCCATCTTTCTTATGGTGTAATATCATCTAAAACTTTTGTAGGTGCTCGGTTTCAAAGATATATAGCTGTATAAACTGCTTCAGCCCATAAATTTTGTGGTGACATAGACTGTTCTAATAAACAACGTGCCATTTCGACCATAGTTCTGTTGCATATTTCTGCAACACTATTTTGTTGCGGTGAATAGCTTACAGTTGTCTGGTGTACTATTCCCTTTTCGCAAAAAACTCTTTGAACTTTGAATTAATGAATTCTTTTCCGTTGTCGCTTCTAACAACTTCAATCTGGCGGCCAGTCTGCATCTCCGCAATCGCAGCAAAATTTGTAAATGCTTCAAATGCATCATTTTTATGTTTGAGAAAATATGTCGAGACATAACGAGAGTAATCGTCTATAAATTTCATAAAATATGACGATCCGCCAACAGATTTTATTCCAATAGGACCACATAAGTCTGTGTGAACAACTTCTAATAAATTGTCTGTTTGAACACTAGAATAATTTTTAAATGGTTTCACACTGATCTTATTTATAGCACATGTTAGGCAATCAATTTTGTTCGGTATTTTTATATTTAAGCCTTTTACCATTTCTTTAGCCGACAATTTATTTAAATCATTTATATTAATGTGTCCATATCTGTAATGCCACATTTTTGCTATATTTTCTTCATTTGCATAGTTTAAAACTTCAGTTTTCGTAATTATCTCCACATTTGCAATGTGGCATTTTAAAACTGCTGATAAAATATTGTCTTTACCATTTATAAAAGCTTTTTTCTTTTGGAAGTGTACGGAAAACCTAGCTTTTAAAACTTTGTTTATTGAAATAAAATTGGAATGTAATTTTTTTTTTTTTTTTTTTTGACTTGGACCGGCACTCAGGGGATGACCCCTACACATGCGATGCATTGTGCTGGAACTAGGAAATTAGGTTATGGGAAGGAGGATAGAGGGAGTAGTGTTTATTGACATTTGATTTAAATCTTCCCATGCTAAAAGTGACAGGAAACACCTCTGCGGGTAGTCTATTCCACATACGTGCCGTTCGGCCAAAAAAACGAATTTTCCCTGTAATGCGTAGTGCGAGTCGTCGTCAAATCGACCACAAATGGATGCGCTCTTAATGATGATCGCGTTGTGCGTGCGAATAACCGGGTTTCGGGAACAAGTTCCCTGATTTCATTAGAACACATCCCATTATAGTAACGATAGAACAACGAAACGCACCCCACGTTGCGACGATGCTCAAGAGAGTCAATAGAGTTGGCTACCCTACTGTCTCCTATGAGTTTCTTCGCCCTTTCTTGTACACGGTCGAGTAACTTCAAAATAGTCTTTGAAGCACCGGCCCACACATGAGAGTTGTATTCCATTTTCGGTCGGATGTAGGCGGTATAAATAGTGAGGAGATCAGATGGGGTGAAGTATGTCTTACACCGCCTTAAAAAGCCTAGGCACTTGAATGCTTCCTTTGAGACCTGAAAAATGTGCTCAGTCCATCGGACATCACACTGAATTTTCATGCCAAGAACATCAAGAGCTTCTGATTCCTCAATGTTTATGCCACCCATTTTTACAGATGAGGCAGCGTGATCGTGCATACGGCGGTGTGTTAGCATGCAGCATTGGGTCTTTTGGGAATTGAAATCGACCCTGTCCGCGTGACCCCATTCCAATATTCTCGTGAGGTCACCTATTAGCGAATCATTCATATTCTGCCGCGTCGCCGCGATCATAGTTGATGTCGGCCTACGATCAAATGAATATGAATGGTAGATACTGCTGTCATCTGCGAAAGAGTGGATAGGGTTTGAGGTATGACATAGGAGGTCATTAAGAAAAATAAGAAATAAAGTAGGAGAAAGAATAGAGCCTTGTGGTACCCCTGAATTGATCTTGAACTCGTTAGATGAGATCCCGTCTATAACAACTCTTATAGCGCGATCCCTGAGAAAGATCGATATAAATCGAGAGAAGATATCGCCGACACCAAAAGCAATAAGTTTGGACAAGAGTGCTCCATGCCACACTCTGTCAAATGCTTTTGAAATATCTAGAGCCACTACCTTACTTTCGCCAAAATGGTGGATGGATCGACACCATTTTTTCGAGAGGAAGGCTAATAAATCACCCGTGAAACGTCCTCCACGGAAGCCATATTGCCGGTCGTTAAGTAAGCTATTGGACTCCAGATATTTCATAAGATGGAAATTTAGCATACTCTCCATTACTTTAGAAATGGTAGAGCATATTGCGATTGGGCGATAATTTTCAGGGTTGCTTGCCTCTCCCTTCTTGGGGATCGGCGTAACATTTGCAACTTTCCAACACGACGGAAATTCGCCTGCATGATATAGGGTGCTGAAAAGGATTGCCAGAGGACGCGATAACGTCGAAGAGCACTGCTTCAAGACCAGTGCCGGAATTCCATCCGGGCCAGGAGACTTATTTATGTTGAGGTCCGATAAAACCCTTTTAACTGCACGAGCCCGAAAGTATATCTTTGGCATAGTTACGGATACACGCTCGGATGCGGGCAGTGGTTGATTGCTTTCCGGCAGGTGAGAATTGCCGGCAAATATTTCAGCAAGGAGGTTAGCCTTTTCAACCGGGTCAGTGAATATTTGATCAGCCTTTAAAAGAGACGGAATAGAAGAACTAGCATTTCCCTTAACTCTTTTAACGAATGACCAAAAGCTTTTACTTCCCCGTGGAGCAGTAAGAACTTTAGCGCGAAGACTCTGCTCTGCGTTTTTATTATTCCGCCAGACACAAAACGCTTCCTCTCTGGATCTGACTGCAAGTCTGCACGTCTGATTAAACCAAGACTTTGGTCTATGCCTACTCGAAATTTGCTTCGATGGTATGAACGTTTTCATACCAAGCATTATTATATTTTGGACCATTTTAGCCATGGCATTGACATCATTGTCGAGGAAGCAGAGCCTCCAATTGAAATGCCGAAAGAAATCGTTGAGCTCAGCCCTACGTGCCCTTTCGTAAATATATTTCAAACGTTTCATAGCTGGCGGTGAAACGCCTCGAAGTTCCGCAAACGAAAAGAATGCAGAAATGGTGCAATGATCCGAATTACCGAGAGGTGCGCTAATGTTCATTTCATACTTTTCAGGGTGTGAAGTGAGAAAAAGGTCGAGGGTGTTGTGTTGGTGCCCGTCAACACATGAAATATGTGTTGGTTCATTCACTAATTGCGCAAGGTGATTGTGCGCTGCGAATAGCTCAGCATATTGGCCTTCTGGAGTTGTATTGCTCGAATGGCGGAGCCACGATAAATTATGGACATTGAAATCGCCAGCAATAACGACTTCACTGTTCGGGTAATTTTCGAGGATCCCCGATATATTGTCGGAAAGGGCATCGAAGTTCTGTATAGTTTTCTCCCTTTCCGTGTTTGGGCTTCTGTAAAGAAACCCGAAGTGCAGAAGATGTGCCCTGATTTTGAATTTAACCCAAAGACAGCTAAATTCGGGATCATGCGTGTCTAAAGATTGCTGGCACTGGTACACAACTTCATTGCGTATATAAATTGCAAGCCCCTGTGTAGATAGAAAAGAGATAGGAGGTGATACCCAGGTATGTGAAAATCCTGTGGGTCAGCATCCTCAGACACCTGGGTTTCACTTAAGGCGAAAACATCCGGCCGATGGAGACAAACGTGAGCATAGACAGAGAAGAAATTTGCCCTTAGACCACGTATGTTGCAGAAGTCAATTCTAAATCGGCCTGTCATGATTAACGCGAGAAAACCTAAATAAAATGTCTATCTTTTGTATTGTAGTTGCCACTGAGCTAATCGCTGCTTGAACGACTGCCGGTGATCAGTGTTACTCCTTCATCACCAAACAGTCTAGCAGTAATCAACACCAATGGCACCAACAATGCAAAAGATTTAGTCGGGTATGGTATTAATTAGGGAATTAGCACAATGATACGAAAAAAGGCCACGGAAGACCTCATCCGGTCACCGTGACCCGAAGTGACAGCACTGATTGGTAGTGTCAGCACTGATTTTTATTTCTCGCCCGTCACTGGTATAGCGGTTTTTTTTGCTCCTCAGTTATTCCACCGTTTAATTTGTTATAGTTTCTTGTATTTTATTTGTTAAAAAAGTTTATTGTTTTTTTTTTATTTGTTAATGTAAGTTGATCAAATTGGTTTTTTTTTTTTTATTTTTTTAAGTTTATTTTGTTTCGTTTTTTGTCACTAAGTTGTTTGATTTTTATTTTTTATTTATTTTAAATTTTTTTTTTTTCCATTTGTATTTTTCTTTTTTTAATTTATTTCGTTCTAACTGTTTTAATTAAATTGAAGACCGAACAGCGGACCAAAAGAAGATAAGTGTATACCGGTCGAACTAATAAACACTACTTGCCTAAAACTGACCGCCAGGTAATATTATTTTCGTCGACTGTGGTCAAGCGGGTAACACAAAAACATTCTTTGGTTTATTGATGTTAGTAATAATTTGATAGACGTATTACTTTGATTTGATATTGCCAGATTTAAGAAATTTTAGAATCTAGCTTAGTGCCTTTATAATTTTTTTTTGCTATAAACGTTATTTCTAATTGTAGGCGTGTAAAATTTTGCAGGATTTGTATTTTCATACTGTGCACCATAATCAAATAATAATGATGGCTGATGTAGTCTCCACGTTGACTGCAAAACCAAAAATTTCCTGTGTTCGACTCCAGTTTCCGACTAAACTATAAAAACACTGTCGGTCACTAAACTGGACCGGCTTTAGCTGATAGCAATCCGAAGGCACATCAGAACGCTCTCCTTCGTCGGTATTGTGTAGCACCGGCAAAGTGAAATTTACTAAAAATGCCTACTAAAACGAAGCTTCTAAAATTTAATACGTCTTCTTGACATCAGATGCGCTTCAAAACTGGGAGCATACAAAACATTATTTAAAGTGAGGTTACAGAATTTAGTTTTTATTTTAACATCAACATCACCTTCTGCATTAATGCTCTCACCTGATGCTAATACGATTTTTTGTTTGGACTCTGATAAATGTATAAAATTTTCTTTAGATCTGCACATATGGGATGTGGCACCGATATCGAGAATAAATTTTTCTGTTAAGTCATTTGAATTCTCATATAATGAACATGCTAAATCTATTCTCTCATTATTTTTACATTGTGAGTGAAAATGACCCATTTTGCCGCAGCGAAAACATTTTATGTTATTTACATTTGAAGCAAAAAGCTTTTTATTATTTTGACGTTGATCACTTCTCACTTGACTTAACCTTTGGGTATCATTGTTAAATTTTCTGTATCTTTTAATGTCATTCTTAGGATTTGCTGAGAATACCGTTTCGTTCTGGTTATAATTTTTATTCGATTGGCGCAACTCTTCTTCCAATATTTTGGAAATTTATTTGTCATAGCTAAGTAAACTGTCTCTACTTTCGATAGCAATTACAAAATTTTCCATTCCATCAGGTAAACTGCACAACAATAAAATCGACAATAAATCATTTTGTAGAACAATATCTATTTCTTTAAGTTCATCGACGAGTGAACTAAATTCATTTATCTGTGCGGAAAATTTTTGACTAGTATCAAATTTGAAACGAACAAGCTTTTTGAATAAGTTTACTTTTCTTGCAGCCGTATCCGCTTTATAAAGTGAACCTAAAACATTCCATGCACTTTTGGCTGTACTACAATGTTTAATGTGGATCAACTCACTCGGCTTTACGGACAATATTATAGTCGCCAGAGCTTTAGAATCGCTAAGAACCCACTTACTTGTATTCTCCTCTGGAGCATCTTCACTTATCGTATTCCATAGATCCAATGTTATGAGCAAACTCTTGACCTGAATACACCATGTAGCGTAATTGTCACCACTCAGTTTATCTATACATGCAACACCAGTCGCCATTGTTGAGCTCTGTTTTTCTTCTTTTATTTTTCACAATAAGGTAAAACAATTTATAACCTTAGATACCTTTTCAATTTTTCTTGGCCCTTCTCTTTCTTTAACGCTTGTAATCTGGGCCCATAACCTTTGTTAGAATTATTTTTGTTCCTGCTATTACTTACTAAGTGGAATTTAATGAGAAGCCAACAATTAACTTGAGTTCAATTCAAAATAGTTTTATTACTTCATATGTTCTTTCTTAAAGTAGTTGAAAAGGTATGAATTATAAGTATCATAGTTATGTAGTTACAAGCTGTTACAATCAAGAACACAGTTGTATATATTTGGGTTGTTAAGTAGAGTTGCATTATTCTTACACAAACATATTTGGTTAGAACAACAGATGATAAAATTTGGAAAAGGCATGCCAATCAAATAAATTTATGTTCTGAGCCTGGAGAAAAAATTCACGAAATTCCAACGACAATTTTAGATCCTTTACAAAAAATCTGCCCCAGCATTCAAAAAGAGCCTAATAATAATCATAGTATTGATGACAATAGCCAAGACAGTATTTTAAATAGAAAACAAAAGAAAAAGTTTATAAGCAAGGTTAATACAGTTCAAGAAAAACAACCAATTATTAAATATAATTTAAGAAATAGAATATCTAAGGAATAATATTTTTGTAAGTTCTCTCACCCTAAATACATAAAAAAAACAAAAAAATTAATTAAATTGAAATGGGGTACGTGAAATAATTATGACGAGGGTATTGTGGTATTGTTGCAAGATGATTACATTTGTATAAAGTGCAGATATTCTTAAATGCTTGCACTTACTTAATGTTCTGGATTATTACTGTTGCATTCCTGGAAGTAATGCATTTATTACATTGTAAGAATAAATCAGCTTACAATAATTAACAATCCCGTTATACTAAGTATACTGATTAAAAAGCAATTATAATTCACTCTGATTTTGTCTGCTTAAGAATAATAAATAATAAACTGAATTGTTACTAAGCCAATATATTATATATATTAGGAAAATAACAATTTGTAAAAATTATAATTGGAGTGTATAAAAAAATAATATAGTGGGCACTCTTTGTGGTAGTGAACCTTTCTTTGAAAGCACTCAAAAGAATTGGTCTGTATTTCAAAACAAATTAGAACAATTTTGGATTGCTAATCCCATTAAGGATGAGACAAAGAAAAAAGCTATCCTACTAACATCCTTAAGTGAATCTACGTATATTTTGCTGCAGAATATAATAAGTCCATAAGAGTGAAAATTTTAAGTTTAAAAATTACACATGTAACAAGTGCAAGCAAAAAGGTCATTTAAAAAAGATTTACAAGTCACATATGATAAACTTTTTAGACAATAAGGAATTAAGTTTATTTTCGATGTCGTGTAAAAACGATGGTCCGATTAAGATTAATATTTTTGTAAAAGGCAGACCTTTTGAAATGGAATTGGATACTGGCTCAGAAAACAACGTAATTTCGGAAAAAAAAACTATAAATCTTTCTTCATGGAATATAATTTGAAAATAGTAGATATAATATTGAGGGCATATAATGGTTTTACAATAATTCCGTTTGGTGTGTGTAATGTTCAAGTAAGTTATGGTGACAAAGTTCGAGATATTCCGATTGTTGTTATTAGGAATGGGGGTCCACCCCTACTGGGAAGAAATTTTCTAAGAAAATTTGACGATGACATTTGTAGATTAAATTATTCATATATATAATTAACAATCCCGTAATACTAAGTATACTGATTAAAAAGCAATTATAATTCACTCTGATTTTGTCTGCAAACATACGTAGTCTTACTTTTATCTGTTTAAGAATAATAAATAATAAACTGAATTGTTAATAAGCCAATATATTAGTCCAAAATTTTTTTTTATCTGGGACCAGCACTCAGGAGATGACTCCTACACATGCTAAGCATTGTGCTGGAACTATAGGAAAGGGATAGTATAAGAAACGACAGGAGGTGAAACTTAATTAATTATTTTACAGCTCTGCTTTTGCATGTTTTTTGTTTGTTTATACTAGTAGCAGTGCTGAAGATTCGGTTTAGTAGCCATTTTTATTATTATATTACTTCGCCGGTGATACACAATACCGACGAAGGAGGGCGTTCTGATGTGATTGCGGATTGCTATCAGCTGAAGCCGGTTTTGTTCAGTGACCAGTGACTATGCCTTCGACACTGAAACCTTCCGACAACAACTGACACACTAATGCACATCAGAAAAATGCGAGATGTTTTTTTTATTTTTATAATTTTTAGTCTGAAACTGGAGTTGAACCCAGGTCTTTTTTTTTTAGTTTTGTATTCAACGTGCAGACTACCATCCATTGTGCCATCGTCACCCTCATTTATGCACACCGTACTAGTTTTTTATAAGGTGTCAGTATTTTTGAAAGAATGGTTATATGGTATAAGAACGTTGTGTCCTGATAAACATATACGAGGTCAGTCTGTTTCATTACATATTTTTGTCTTTTAAATCGATTAGTTTGTTGCCGAAGGCAGTGGAGATATAAAGTAATATTACTATTCTTTGCATTTTTGTACTCTTATATTGTATTTATGTATAATTATATTTTCATTTGTAACTACTATATTACCTTTGTCTTCCTTTACGATGTGCTTTGAATATTTTTGTACGTTCTTATTGCGTCGGTGCGTTTTAGAGTAGATAATGTCTCCTCTTTGATATGTGATGTTCCTACGGTTTTTGTTGTGGTATGTCAGCACTTTATTTTGATTTGCTTCAATTTTTTGCTTTATCTCGATTGAAAAACACTTCGAACTGTGTTAAAAAATTCGTCACCTGGTAAAGAATTTATCTGGTGGGTTATAACTCTTGTGAGTTTGATCAGCGTGCTATGTGTGCGTTCAATCTGACCGTTTGTTATAGAATGAAATGTTGCAGTTTCTGTATGTTCTATTTGTAGTTTTTCATAAACCTGTTTTACACATATACTCGTTAATGATGATTCATTACTGTCATTATGAAATTGGCATTGGGGCAAACTTGTGATAATATTTCATCAACTTATTTGTACTTATGTACTTATTTGTAAGGCAGATGTCGAGGTCTTGTATTTGTATTTGTTGAGCGTTATTTTTGTAATTCCTGTGTGCTCTTGTGTGTTTTTGTATTACAATTTCTTTCCGTCTGTTCTAGTCTTCTATGTCTTCCGTAATTTTTTGGGCTATGACACTTGGTACATTTGGAAAGGTAGAAATGATATCATCCTCGACATGGAATAAAGTTTCTTTTTCCATCCTTGGTTGAATATGTCGTGCATACCAGAAAATATTTTGTGAAGATATTTCCACTAAGTACTAAGTTTTTTAATTATTTGATTTTTAAATGTATTTAATGCCTATTTTACGCGTTTAAATTTTTCGATTGGCGAACTTTAAGCTGAGTGTTGTGAACAACCCAAAGTGTTATTAATTTGATGGCGGGATAAAGCATCAGCAACACTATTTTGGTTGCCTGGTTTATATACCAGTTTAGCGCCACATTCTTCTATGAAATTTTTCCTTCGTTTTAGTTTAGTGTTAGATTCTTTGTCTGATATGGAAAAAAATAAGTGACTGATGATCCGTAGAAATGGTTAGGTCTGCTACACTATACAGGTAATTTCTTAACTTTTGAAATGACCAAACTATCGCAAGAAGCTCTTTTTCATTCGTGCTGTAGTTTTATTCAGTTTGGCTTAGAGTCCTAAATATAAATAGGATTCTTATTCTGAGAAAGTACAGCTGCTTTTGCAAAGTTACTTGCGTCTGTCATTAGATCGAAAGGTTTATTGAATCTGGTTGAAATAATTCAACTGTGCCTGTAAGTTTCTTGTTGTTGGGTAGTCTTTTATTTATTGGACGTTGTTAGGTTAGGTTAAGTTAGCAGGCCGCCAAGTCCCAAAGGGAATCAGCTCACTTGACTCCTCCTGAGTCCCATTGTGTTGTCCGAACGGGATAAGTCCTCATTCCGTTTCACCGGTCTCAAACCATCCCCAGTTCCGCAGGAAGGGAATACCATCGCATACGCACGCCCAGTGGCTATAGCGGGACAGAGACACAGCAAGACCTCAATCGTCTCCTCATCCTCATCGCGGCAGATCCTGCAGAAGTCGTTATACGGCAGACCCAATCTCCTGACGTGCAAACCAATGTTACAGTGTCCCGTCAGCACCGCCACCGACATCCGGAGTCGGCCCTCGTCAGTTCCCTAAGTCCGGTGGTCCGGCCGGAGTCGTACCGAGGTCAAGTCATCTTGGAAATCAAGCATGTGGTCCCGTTCGACCACCTACCCTGCACAGTCTCCCGTAGAGCTCCCGCTCGAACTGCATCCTTTAGTATCCCAACGGAATGCCGACATATCCATCGATGTGCCTGTCAGGCAGACGAGTCCCCTCTATGGCCAGACCATCCGCCACCTCGTTCCCGAGCACACCGCCGTGCCCCGGCACCCAGACTAGCTCAAAGTTCGAATGCCTCACAATCACGTCCAGAGGCGCCCGGCATTCACGAACCAAAATCGATGTCGTATATACACCCGACAACGGTAATCCGCATATATCCCGTGGTACCTCATCCAGCAACGATCGACTGGGCTGAAACTCAACCTCCGCTCACAGTGGGGAATAAACACCCCACACCAACTCCTCCGTCTGTCTTCGATTCATCCGTGAATACATCCACCACACCCGGGCAATCCTCCATTACACCCGTGCCCCAGATATATCCACTCCAGGCAAAGGCCTGGGCGAACAGTAGTCCACATTCCATGAAAGGTTACCCAACCCCGCATTACCACCTGATGGCCGAGGACGCCGGCAGCAAGTGCAGCATAACGAAGAGAGTTCTGGATGGGGTAGTACGAGAAGCACCCGTAATCATCCAGGCAGAAGTACGCAGCACCTCTCCACCACCTCCGGGCCACCAAACCAGTGCGCCATACATCAGCATAGACCCAATCATCGCGTCCAAGAGGCAGGCAGCAGCCCTTGGGCCTATGCCCCAGGTCCTCCTACATGTAAGTAATGCAATAGGCGTCCTACCCGCCCTGTACCGTACAGTCCGTGCCAGGACGGTTTCGAGTCAAGGTGAATGTCCATATACCTCGCTGTCGGACAGTCCAAGTACCGTACCATTCAACATGGGAAGCGTCATTTCATGGGAAGATTCATTCCCAGCCCGCAACCCTCACCCCATTCAATTATGATCTCCAGCGACACCTGCAGTTTCTGCGCCACAGTGTCCAAGTGTCCACCTGATATCGCGATGTCATCGCCGTACGCCACGCTGTTGTAAATCGCGGTGTCCAACTCTCTCAGCAAAGAGTTCAGTGTCAGATTCCACAGCAGAGGAGATAGAACTCCCCCCTCTGGTGTCATCCTATTCGCAACTCTCACCTCCGTAGTCCGCCCCAGGGTGGACATAATGACCCTGTTGGTCAACAGTCCCCTCAGTGGCTTAGACCTTGCTGGTGTCCACAATTATGTTGTTTTGTTTAATTATGTGTCCTAAATATTATATTTCTTCTTTAAAGAAGTGAAATTTTTCAGATGAAATTTTAATATTTGCTTCGTGTAGAGCATTTATTATTGCTTCAATGTGTTCCTTATGTTATTCATGTGTGATAGAAAATATAAGCACATCGTCAATACAGAAGTATGCGAATTTACCTATATATTGCCTCAAAATTACAGTTACGTATCGTTGAAAGATTGATAGAGCATTCTTTAAACCGAAAGGCATCCGAAGAAATGCATACCTTGCGCCGTTGATTGAGAATGCTGTTTTTCGCGGTCTTCTTTTTTAATTTGAATTTGGTGCCAACCTCATTCTAAATCAATGTTGTAAAGATCTTTGCCTCACTCAAGTTTAGAACAGTCATATTGACGTCTGGAATAGGATACCTGTGCGTAATTGTTTGTGCATTAAATTTCTGAAAGTCTACAACCATTCGTCGTTTAGGTTTACCTTGGTAATCGGTACTTTTTTGGAGCAGTCCATATTGGAGACTTTTACTAGGTTGTATAATTTGGTTATTTCGTAATGTTTGGATTTTCTTATTTATGAATTCATTGTCTGCTATCGGATACAGGTACCGTTTCATCCAAATAGGATTTTCCGATTACATCCTAATTGTGGCTTGTACAGTAGTTGTAAAGGGCAGAATCTCGTTAGTTTTGTGATTTATTCCCATTATAATTTCGATTTCACTTGTATATTTCGTATTATGATTAGTATAATTTACTTTTTGTGCACTAGTTTCGTTTTTTTATATTTATACTTGATTCTGTAATCCAAAACGTTAATTTCCGCTTTAATAGCACTGAGGCCATGCTCTCCTAGAAGCATATTCAACTCTACTAAAGCCTCTGTCTCAAAAAAGACTAAATTATGATTAAATATTGTAATTATTTTTTTTTGCCTTGGTCAAGGAGTATCCGTGAAGAGTTTTTACTTTAACTGGTTTTATTGGGATGAATTTCCCAATTTTACACTTAGAACTAATACAACTATTCGTTGCTCCAGTGTCGATTAAAATATTAACGGATTTATCTGCTGTTTGGCATCGCCTTTAGATACATAATAATCCGTTTATTCTTCTAAGGAAGCTCTGCACGTTTCATAAGTGTCGTCCATCTGTGGGGCAAGTGATTGTAGGTCTTCATCTCTCGTCGGATTTACTTGTTAAATTTTATTTGGATTATAATTTCTTTATGAAGGAATTCTATTCGTTTTGTTGTTTGTTGCTCCCTTCTGAATGGGAGTGTTGAAAATTGTATGTTGTAGACAATTGTTTTGATCGTATGTATTGCTGGGAATTGTCCACTTCCTTCGTGGCGTGGGTGGTTATATTGTGCTTGTAAATTTGGAATATACATCCTTTTGTCTTCGTATCGTTGTGGTTCATGGTTTTGCTTCTGGTTGTAGCGTTCCGGTGCAGCCTGAGTATCGAAATGCATGTTTGCGTTGTCATGGTATATGGTGCTTCCGACTGCAAATGCAGTCTCTAAATCTTTTGGATGGTGACTGCATAATGTGCCACTTGTATATCTGCTATTGAGTCCTGTAAGAAATGTGCGAAGTCTATCTTCGAGAGTATGAGATTCAGTGCTTTGCTGATTTTACTATAGAATTCTGATAGTGTGTCCGTCCTCTGGGTGATTTTCCTCTTCTCTTCCAGAAGCACATACAACGGCCGCTGGTCAGGACCAGGAGGGAGATAGGGGGGAAATTTCTGCCCCTCCAAAACGTTTAAACGGATTTTAATGAAATTTAGAATACATATTGATTTGCGTCTAAAAATTCACTATGGCTATATCGAGTCACAACCGCAAAAAAATCTTAAGTGCAAAAAACAAAACTTTACAGGAGAAGCTTTTTTTTTAATATCTTTGCTTTAAATTGAATTATTACCATAAAATTTAGAATATAAGTACAATTATGTCTTATATATATATAATGCAACTAATTTTATTTGCGAATTTGCAAAATAATGGTTGTTTTTGTCGCTTAAGCTTTTTTGGCTGTCACTCTGTTGACCTGCTGGCAAGGAAAGTGTTGTTTAAGATAAAATAATCTACTACACGTAGCTTGGTTTTACACATAAAATTATGGATTTTATTAAAAAGTAACTCAAATACAAGTAAATTAAAATTCTCTTATATAATGCAGTAGGCCCCGCGCTGATAATATTAGAGTTTCGGCTAGCCCGTGGAATCGAATTTAAATTATAACTTTTGGTTACAGAATCATCAAAATAACCATATTTAAGTACCATGTTAGGATTACTTTTTTCAAATAAAGCAGAACGTAGATTCAAAAAAGAAAGTTAATGAGTTTGGAAACATTGCCAGAGAAAATGTTTTCCAATCTTTAAAATCGTAATGGTTCAATTCAGTGCAATAATATTTTTTTGGGCAAGTTCGTGTTTTGATATTATTGTATACCACTCGCTTGGTGCCCCAACAGTTCGATTACGAATAAACGATTCAATGGTGCTGTGGATGGAATCAACGGGCATCATAGTATGTCCGGGCAACAAGTACGTAATTTGTATACTTCTTATGAAATTCGATTTTTCAATAAAATAAGTTAAAGCAGAGATAATTGCTCTGTTACGATTTTGTCCTGTACAACTATCGCAATAAAGATTGATGAAGGAGTGAGTTTTTTGTTCACTTATAAGTTTTAAGTATTGGAATACAATTGTTGCAATCTCATTGCTCCCTCTTTGTCCGCCACTTTCTCCCCACAAAAAGCAATAACAGTTTCTGGTACCGCTTTCATAAAAACTTTCATTATAAAAAGCATACTTTCGTGAATAAAATAGTGTTATGGATTTACCATGAGGAGTATTTAAAACCTTTTGCAAATCAAAAGACGTACACAAATATATATGTGACGCGCAAAATAGAAAGGGACCTAAGGGTAAAAACCGGTTTTGTTCAGGAGAGCCATTTTAAAGATTTAAATACGTGTATCTTTGGTGTACTTCACTTTCATAAAACGCGCGGGAACACTTTTGGTTCATGGGATCGGTCTCATTCGATGCTCAGATGTTGTCCACATCAAAAAAAAAGAAAAAAGTGAAAATTGCTTTTTTTACCCTTAGGTACCTTTCTTTATGCGCTGTCACATATCCTCTTTGCTCTTTTTCAGGTCTTCCAAAAAAATTTCCTTAGCTTTTTCTTTATCCTTTATATGCATTTGATACGCTTGTGATGATTCCATTTTCTTTTTTGATTCACTATCTAAGTTATATAATTTTCATACTTGATACATTTATCTTTCTTAGGTAAATGGTAAGCTAGATTAAATCTGTTTTTGAAGATAGCGCGAAATACTCTTAGCGACAACTGGAAAGGTTTTTTATCTATAGTTTTAAAATGCTCTATATAAAGTTGATATACCCCCTTTATGTTTCGAAATTCCTGAGCCAGATATAATTTATTACTCTGTTTCGGCAGTAATGAGAGGGGACAGCTGGTAACTGTTCAATAAAAGATTTCAACAACGATACGCTTGCTTCTTCCGACTTATTGTGAGGAGTAATTTGCTTTATATTTTCTTTATACGTATTTGAAGATTTTGTGCTGTTTCTTGCAGATCTTAGCATCATTTGAGATATATGCAAAATTTTTAGTAGAAATTGCTGGCATACTTTTAAAACTTTATTATTAAAATTTATGAAATAATTATAACTATAATGCCTTTTGCTGTTTTCTGCCTTTCGTCTTTTAATACTGCATCTCTTAGTAAAAGAAATCAGCCATTCTTTTTGGCGTATTTTGTTACGAAGTACCCAAAAATTTTCATTTATTTGTACTCTGTCGGACTCATTAAACTTATTGCCACACGAATTTCCACATTTTTTTTATGCATGTGTTGATTTTTAATTTTTGTATTTTTTTCTGCTTCTTATATCCTCTCTTTCCCACACAATTTTCGTTATCAAACTCAAATATGATATTATTTAAGCACGTAACTAAAAGGCTGCGTTTAGAAAAAAAAATATTCAAATATGAATGCATTAAATTTTGATAAATCGCACCAACTTCGGATATGTTATGTTAATGTCTATAATAATAAATATATGTATATAGAAAAATGTATTTTTATAGCATTATTTTAAATATTATTGCAATTTTGGACGCTTATTTGATAAAGAAAATTTTATCTTAAGTAACAAGCTGCTGTCACCGCAAATGTAAACAAACAAGGAATTTGGACTTGAGCTAAATTTGTTTTTATAATAAAATCGTAACGGTACTTTGTACAGCCACATAATTTTAACAGGTGATGTAGATGATGACAAGATTTTGATTTGTATAAAAAACTAAAAATCGAAAAATGTGTTGCTTAAGTTTTTTTTGCGGCTATGGCTGATATGCATTTTCAAAACTGAGAACAGGAGGGCGATAGGGCAGAAATTTCTGCCCATCCGAAATGTTCAAACCGATTTTAATGACATTTAGAACATAGATAGATTTGAGTCTACAAATTCACATAGGCTATATAAATTTTCAAAAGTAGGACCAGGAGGGCGATAGGGGAAAAATTCTGCCCCTCCGAAACGTTCAAACCGATTTTATTGAAATTTAGAATATGGATAGATCTGCGTCTACAATTGCTCATAGGTAATGTACATTTTCAAAACTAAGACCAGGAGGGCGATAGGGGGAAAATTTCGGCCTCTCTAAAACTACATAGCCGATTTGGATGAACTTTAAATCTTGGATGTATTTTAGTTTAAAAGATACATTAACAATTGTGCAACTCCGGTAAGGTTATATGCTATTACATTTTTAAAACTAGGACCACGAAGGAAAGTATGGGCAATTTCCACGCCAGCGAGACCATCTAACCTATTGTAATGAAATTTAAATGTATTTATGTTTTTGCGTCTAGAAAGACACATATGCTACATATATATTTTTTTAATTGAACCAGGAGGCGATATAGGGGTAAGATATGCCTTTCTGAAACCGATGGAGATAATAACGGGAGCGAAGCCGCGGGTAAAAGCTAGTTGAATATACAAGGATAAGTTCGTAAACTCTTGTAAATTAATATGGATAACAAGAACAACAACATCAGAATAGTTTTCATATACTTACAAGGTTTTAAAAGTAACTTAAACGATTTAGAAGTAACAAGCAGTCATATTCCACAATAATGAACACATAAATTTTATCATAAAACCTATATATGATTTCAAATGTGTATGAGCGAAAAACAACATAGAGAACTAATTGGTTAACAAGAAACTATCAGCACATTAGCCGGAATGATGGTTTAGTTACATTCCAAAAGTTAATGTCAAATACATAAAAATATATGTTACAGGTTAAGAAAAGAAAAAATGGTTAGAAGAAATGCTTCATCAACGCATATTCAACATTGATGTTATTGGTTGAAATATGAAATTTAAGGAAAATTCATATTAAGTATTAACTATGATGTGTGTGTCTTTTTTGTTTTACTCTTTAACCCATTCTCAGCCATTGTACGTTCTTCTTTGAGTATTGAAAAAAGACAATCTTTCTCATTTTTGTAATGTCTCTCATTTTTTGCATTAAATATATAGGTAACATATGTATATAAAAATTTAAAGAAATAACCCGATTCTTTTAGTTGTTCATAAATTGTTGCACTATGTTTTTTTTTATCTGGGACCAGCACTCAGAATATGGCCTCTACACATATGATGCATTGTGCTGAAACTATAGGAAAGGGATAGTTAGAGAAATGACAGGTGAAGCTTAATTAATTATTATACAGCTCTGCTTTTGCACGTTCTTTGTTTTTTTTATAGCAGTGTTGAAACTTCGGTAGCAATTTTTATTATTATTGTACTTCGCCGGTGCTTCACAATACCGGCGAAGGAGGGCGTTGTGATGTGATTGTGGATTGCTGTCAGCTGAAGCCGGTATTGTTCAGTGACCAGTGACTATGCCTTCGCCACTGAAACCTTCCGACAACAACTGACACACAAAGACATACTAATGCACATCAGAAAAATGCGAGATGTTTATTTTTATTTTAAAAATTTTTTAGTCTGAAACTGAGGTTGAACCCATGTCTGTTTTTGGTTTAGTAGTCAACGTGCAGACTACCATCCATCGTGCCATCGTCACCCTCTTAATCGAGGGTTTGTTTTAGTTTACGTAAACTTTATAGTGTGGATTTGATGTTACCGTTGCATGTCAGGAAAATGTAGTTATTGGATTGATTATGCCGATTTTTACGTATGCGTTGGAGGTTTATTGTGCTACTTTGGATTATGTATTCAGGAGGGTTAGCCTTGCATTTAATAGGGCTGCTAGCTATATTTATGCACTTAAGAAGACAGTATGCCTCGTCATTTGTACTTATGTTCTTAGGGTTGACTTTTGATGATTTTGTTAGGTTTAGAAACTTGTTACACTTTTATTTGTCTTTTAGATTGCAGGTGGCATTAAATATAGTTGATTTGTTAAATATTGTACAATAAACGCATATCCATACACATTTGCTCATACATAAAGACATTATTTACAATGAACTTGTAACTAGGTGAGAAATAAATTATGATCTCTTACTTTTACTGCATTGCTTCTGTTTGTTCTTTTTCTTATTGATATTTCGGTTTCAAGAACATAATATGCATAACAACAAGCGAAATCAATTAACAGTTAAATTATATTATTAAATAAGATTTTAAGCTTTATTCAAAAACCAAAGTACAAAACTAATTTAAGAGTGTAAAATAATCACTTCCTTAATTCAAATTCCTAAATTGTTAAAAATAAATTATATAAACAAAATTTTAAATTAATATAAGTTAAATTATATTAGGGGGCCCCGGTAGTCTAGTGAGTAGTATGCTAGGCAGTTGGGGGTTCTAGGTTCGATTCCTAGCAGAAACTCTGGTCTGTATCACACGTGAAAGGTTTTTCACAACAGGTATCACAATGGGACATTCCATTACCTTTACATCCAGCAACCTGCCGACCTATCCTAAATTATATTACTAAATAAGAATTTGCGTTTTATTTAACAACCAAAGGATATAACCAATTTAAAAAAGTGTAAAATAAAAACATCTTTAATTTAAAAGTGTAAAATAAAAACATCCTTAATTTAAAATTCTTAAATTATTAAAAATTAATTATATAAATAAAATGTAAGCTTATTCTTCTTTATATTTGTTTAACAAAAAAGCAAGTAGCCTTGCAATAATTATTTTATACAACAAGAACTTTTTATTCGTCCACAACTACTGAGTTTTCTAAACCATATTGCAATTAATCAACACGTTGGTTGACAATGGGAATATTGTTCAACCGAATTTTTTAAAAAGGTAAAAGCTCACATGTTTATAGAATTTCTAAAACCCAAACAGAAAAAACCAAGTAGACCTTGCAAAAATTATTTTGTACAACTATTTTTATTCGATTTGATTTATTTAATTTTTATGTACCATTTTACAATTAGACAAAAAGAAAAAAACCAAATAAATCAAATAAAAAATACTTGTAGTATAAAATAATTTTTGCAAAGGCTACTTGGTTATTTCTGTTTGTATTTTCCTAACTCGCATGCCTCCTATCTACTTATTTAAAGTAAATGTTGCCCGCGGCTACAGCATAGGTGGTAAATCCGTAATGTCCAATTTTGGCATATTTTTTCCCGCATTTGGCCACTGTAATGCTGTCTTCTAGAGCTGAAATTGTGGAGGACTGTCACTGTACAAGAGAGACTTCACGTATTGCCATAAAAATAGTGTAGTGAGGTCAAATCGCATGATCAATGGACTGCTCGAAAACGTGAGATTAATTCATCATCAATCTCGTTCATACAGGGTTGCCCAAATGAGACCTAGTGATGTTAAACACGTGTAACTCTTGTAATAACGGTTTTTTTAAATGATTTATTTTTATATGTTAAATACATTTTATGGAAATTTAACGTGACTATGTGTGAAATATGACATCAGACAAATGACCACCATTTTGCTCTATACAGACATTGGCTCTTTTTAGCGCATTTTGCATTACACGGCGTAATGTTTCTAGTTGCAGGCGCCGTATTTCGTCTCGAATATTCTGCTTCAGCTGTCCAAATGTCTGTGGTTTGTTAACATCTCTGTATATGCCCACGTTTGTCTCCATCGGCCGGAAGTTTTCGCCTTAAGTGAAACCCAGGTGTCTGAGGATGCTGATCCACAGGATTTTCACATACCTGGGTATCACCTCCTATGCCTCTTTATTCTTCATAGGGGCCTTGCAATGTATATACGCAATGAAGTTGTGTATCAGTGCCAGCAATCCTTAGGCACAAATGATCCTGAATTTAGCTGTCTATGGGTTAAATTTAAAATCAGTGCACATCTTTTGCACTTCGGGTTTCTTTACAGAAGCCCAAATATGGAAAGGGATAAAACTATATACAACTTCGATGCCGTTTCCGACACTATATCGGAGATCCTCGAAAATTACCCGAACAGTGAAATCGTCATTGCTGGTGATTTCAATGTTCATAACTTATCGTGGCTCCGCCATTCGAGTCATACAACTCCAGAAGGCCAATATGTTGAGCTATTCGCAGCGCACAACCACCTTGCGCAATTAGTGAATGAACCAACACAAATTCCGTGTGTTGACGGGCACCAACACAACACCCTCGACCTTTTTCTCACTTCACACCCTGACAAGTATGAAATGAACACTAGCGCCCCTCTCGGAAATTCGGATCATTGCACCATTTCTGCCTCCATTTCGTTTGCGGAACTTCTTAACGTTTCACGGTTGAAATGGTTGAAAATATAATATTGCTCGGTATGAAAATTTTCATACCATCGAAGCAAATTTCGATTAAACCCAGACCGAAGTCATGGTTTAATCAGACGTGCAGACTTGCAGTCAGATCCAGAGAGGAAGCATTTAGTATCTGGCGGAATGACAGAAACGAGGATACTGATGCGATGCGCAAAAGGGTGAGATCTTCGTGTGCCAAAGTGCTAAGACGTGAAAAAGTTTTGTACGAGCAGCGTATTCGCACCAAAGTTCTTACTGCCAAACGGGGCAGTAAAAGCTTTTGGTCTTTCGTAAAAAGAGTGAAGGAAAATGCTAGTTCTTCTATTCCGGCTCTTTTGAAGGATGATCAAATATTCACTGACCCGGTTGAAAAAGCTAACCTCCTAGCTGAAATGTTTGCAGGTAATTCTCACCTGCCGGAAAGCAATCAACCACTGCCCGCACCCGAGCGTGTATCCGTAACTATGCCAAAGATATACTTTCGAGCTCGTGCAGTTAAAAGGGTTCTAATGAACCTCAACATAAAAAAGTCTCCTGGGTCGGATGGAATTCCTGCACTGATCCTGAAGCAGTGTTCTTCGACGTTATCACGTCCTTTGGCAATCCTTTTCAGCACTCTGTACTATACAGGTCAATTCCCATCGTGCTGGAAGGTTGCAAATGTAACGCCGATCCCAAAAAAGGGTGAGGCAAGCAAACCTGAAAATTACCGCCCAATCGCAATCTGTTCCGCGATTTCCAAAGTGATGAAAAGTATGGTGAACTTTCACCTAATGAAATATTTAGAGTCCAACAATTTACTGAACGACAGTCAATACGGCTTCCGTCGAGGGCGCTCTGCGGGCGACTTACTAGCCTTCCTCTCGGAAAAATGGTGTGATTCTATTCACCAGTTCGGCGAAAGTAAAGTCGTGGCTCTGGATATTTCTAAAGCATTTGATAGAGTGTGGCATGGGGCACTTCTGTCCAAACGTATTGCTTTTGGTGTCGGTAATATCTTCTCTCGATTTATATCGAGCTTTCTAAGGGATCGCGCTATAAGAGTTGTTATAGACGGGATCTCATCTAACGAGTACAAGATAAATTCAGGGGTACCGCAAGGCTCCACTCTTTCTCCTACCCTATTTCTAGTCTTTCTAAATGACCTCCTATGTCAAACTTCCAACCCTATCCACTCTTTCGCAGATGACAGCAGCCTTTCTCATTCATATTCATTTAGTCGTAGACCAACATCGACTATAATAACTTCGCTGAGGCAGAATATGAGTGACTCATTGAATTGTGACCTCATGAAAATATCGCAATGGGGTCAGGCAAACAGGGTCGATTTCAATGCTCAAAAGACCCAATGCAGCATGCTTACACATCGACGCATGCCCGATGACGCTGTGTCATCTGTAATTATGGGCGGTATAAACATCGAGGAATCAGAAGCTCTTGATGTTCTTGGCATGAAAATTCAGTGCGACGTTCGATGGACTGAGCACATTCTTCAGGTATCAAAAGAAGCATTCAAGTGGTCGGTTTTTTAAGACGGTGCAAGACATACTTCACCCCATCTGATCTCCTCACTATTTATACCGCCTACATCCGACCGAAAATGGAATACAACTCTCATGTTTATGCCGGAGCTTCAAAGACTATTTTGAAGTTACTCGACCGGGTCCAGGAGAGAGCGAAGAAACTCATAGGAGACAGTAGGGTACCCAACTCGATTAACTCTCTTGAGCATCGTCACAACGTGTGGTGCGTTTCGTTGTTCTATCGTTACTATAATGGGATGTGTTCTGATGAAATCAGGGAACTTGTTCCCGAAACCCGATCATTCACACGCACGACGCGTTCATCATTAAGAGCACATCCATTTGTAGTCAACCGCACTACGCATTACAGGGAGAACTCATTCTTCGGCCGAACATCGCGTATGTGGAACAAACTCCCTGCCGAGGTCTTTCCTGTCACTTATGACGTGGGAAAATTCAAATCAAATGTCCATTCACACTACTCCCTCTATCCTCCTTCCCATAACCTGATTTCCTAGTTCCAGCACAATGCATCGCATGTGTAGGGGTCATCCCCTGACTGCTGGTCCAAGATAGAAAAAAAAAAAAAAAAAACATACACTTTGTCTTTTAAATATCCCCATAAAAAAAATCGGGCGCAGTTAAATCTGGTGAACGAGGAGGCCAAGGGAAATCTGAATTTCTTGAAATTATGCGTTTACCAAAAATTTCACGCAGCATGTCCATAGTTTGCCTAGCAGTATGCGCAGTGGCTCCATCTTGTTGAAACCACAAATTAGGATGTTGCTCCACCATAGGCCGCAAAAAGTTGTCGATCATTGTTCTGTAAGAAGCCCCGGAGACCGTTTCTGGCTTTTCATCCTCATTCTCAAAGAAATATGGGCCGATGATTTTTGTGGCCATAACTCCGCACCAAACAGTGCATCTGATAGGGTATGACTGTTGCTGATGTATTGCCCTTGGATTTTCGGAGCCCCACAACCTACAGTTTTGTTTATTCACATAACCACTCATCAAAAGATTATTTAAAAAATCATTTTGTGTGGCTAATTATGTAAAGCGAATAGCGTATGCGTTGTTGTGGACTGTACGTATTCATTTTAAATTTCCAAGAGTTCAGTTATAATCTGCAAAAAGAAACAATAAATTATGTTAAAAAATAAAAAAGTTATTTGTGTTTCACATCAGCTGGTCTTATTTGGGCCACCTGTTAGTATCGCGTGGTATGTATCACCGCTTTGTTGAAACCACATATGTATCAACCAAATCCAATTCTTCCATTTTTGGCAAAAAAAAAAAGTAGGTAATAAGCACACAGTACGTTTCTCCATTGACTTTAACGTTGCGATTTTCATCGTTCTTGAAGAAGAACGGTTTAATGATGGCACCGGCCCACAAATCGCTTCGAACAGTGCATCATTGTCTAAATAAAATTTAAAAAAAGTGAAACTGGTGCGTAATTTGGTCACAACAGTCTGTTTGGTGGGTCGATTATGACGGCCATAAAATGGATGTAATTTACGAAACAAATTTCTCACACAGCAGGAATTTTGGAAAAAAAAAAATATCCTATGTTTATAGATGTTGTTCATTTGTTGGGCTATTCATGGTGAAATGGAAAAATGCTTACATTTTCGGCATTGCCGCATATAAAAATTTACACTGAAAAACCAAATAGCAAATAGCTTCTAAAAACCATTCACTTTAGTTTTTTTTGCTTTCATCTCAAAAGTTTATAGCAGGTATGAAAGAAATTCTCCCACAAAATCATCTCCTTATTTCGATTCTATGCGACGCTAAACGATTTTCTATTCTTTCATAGCAACCAAGTTAAATCTAACCGTCTATGGTTGTCAAACAGCGAGTCAATAGAGTTGTGTAGCCAATTGTCACCGCTATTTCTCTTTGCTCTTTACTACACGAGATCAAAAACCTTCAAAATACAGTTCGGGTGGGTAGAAAAAGTTGTGTTTATGGACATTTGATTTTCCCACCTCAAAAGTGATAGGAAAAATCACTGCCAGTAGTTTATTCCATAGGGGGGCGATGGTCGAAGTGCTCTGCACGTTGACTACAGAACGAAAAATTTCCTGGGTTCAACGACAGTTTCAGACTCGAAAAACATCTCGCATTTTTTCTGATGTGCATTTGTATATCTTTGTGTCAGTTGTTGTCCGAAGGTCTCACTGGCGAAGGCATAGTCACTGGTCACTGAACAGTAACGGCTTCAGCTGTATCCAATCCACAGGCAAATTAAAACGCCCTCCTTAGTCGGTATTGTGTAGAAGTAAAATAATTACTAAAAATGGCTACTAAAACCGAAGGTTCAAAATTTAATACGTCTCCTTGACATCAGAGACATTACAACACTGCTATAAATAACAAATAACGTCCAAAAGCAGTGTTGTAAGAAAATAAAGCATCACCTGCTATCATTTCTTCTACTATCCTTTTCCTCCAGTTCCAGCACAATGCACCGCATGTGTAGGGGTCATCTCTTGAGTGCTGGTCCAAGATAAAAAAAAATTAGTTTTCTGTGCAATGCGTAGTGCGATTCGCTGATAAATCGACCACAAATGGATGCACTCTTAATAAATAACGCGTTGTGTAGAGGAATGAGCAGGTTTCGCGAACAAGTTCCCTGATTTCATTAGAGCACATCCCATTATATTAACGATACAACAATGAAAACACCCGACATTGCGGCGATGCTCAAGATAGTGAATGAAGTTGGCTACCCTACCGTCCCAAATGAGTTTTTTCGCCCTCTCTTGTACACGGTCAAGGAACTTCAAAATAGTTTTTCAAGCACCACTCCATGCATGAGAGTTGTACTCCTTCTGAGGTCGGCTATAAGCGATATAAATAGTACGGAGATCAGATGGAGTGAAGGATGTCTTACACTAAAAAATCTATAAACAAAAACATAACAATCCATGAGTTTACTTTTATAACAAAAACACATTTCTATCGATGGCAAGCCTAGTGTAAATAAAAAGAAAAATCTAAAAATGAGATATGATCCTGTCTTCGAATATTGTAGATAAATCGAACAACCATATTAATTAGACAATCAATTCTGTTCAGATGCATTTCGTTTGTGACAGTAAAAACTTTAAATACTTACAAGACCTGGGTTCAACCCCAGTTTCAGACAAAAAATTTTTAAAATAAAAATAAACATCTCGCATTTTTCTGATGTGCATTAGTGTGTCTTTGTGTGTCAGTTGTTGTCGGAAGGTTTCAGTGGCGAAGGCATAGTCACTGGTCACTGAACAAAACCGGCTTCAGCTGATAGCAATCCACAATCACATCAGAACACCCTCCTTCGTCGGTATTGTGTAGCACCGGTGAAGTAAAATAATAATAAAAATGGCTACTAAACCGAAGCTTCAGCACTGCTACGAGTATAAAAAAACAAAAGAACGTGCGAAAGCAGAGCTGCAAAATAATTAATTAAGCTTCACCTCCTGTCGTTTCTACTACTATCCCTTTCCTATAGTTCCCAGCACAATGCTTCGCATGTGTAGGAGTCATCTCCTGAGTGCTGGTCCTAGATAAAAAAAAAAAAAAATAAAAAAAAAAAAAAGATATGAGTCATCAACAGAGCCCATGATAACTGAGACCTAATACACAGAAAAAGATTAAGTGTATAGAATATACGTAAAGTACCATAAAGCCTTCCAAATATCATACCAATGTGTTTAGAATAAGTAAGTTTGGTGTCAAGTATAATGCCCAAACACTTAAGATTCTCCACAATAACAATCAAAAACAAACTTAGGAGTCAAGTTTAATGCATTAAACAAGTTAATATTACTTACTAGCATATCAATGGAAGCAAAAGAGCCCTTAAAAAGTAGGAAAATATCATCAGCAAATAAGAAGCTATAACAGAATTCAGAATCGACAAAACAGAGCAGCGACTTGATATACATCGTAAATATTAGTGAACCTAAGACCGATCCTTGAGGGACGCCACAAGAGGGAGTTCGCAACCCCGAAGATATACCATTCTATACGGTAAATTGAGATCTTTCGCTTAAATATGAGAACACGGATTTGGAGAAATTATACTGATTCGCAAGTCTCTCTGTTAGTATACAATGGTTAATGGAATTAAATGCTTTCGACAGCGAGAGAAATAAGGACACTGAGGAGGTTATTCACATTCTGCATAACATCATCAGTCAGGTTAAGTAACAAGGAGTTAGTGTTAAACCCTTTACGGAAAGCAAACTGTTTCTCGTAAGTCATATTCGAAATAAACTCAAGCATCTGGGCCTTAATAACATGTTCAACAACTTTAGATATTTCCTATTCCATCCAAACCTAAAGAAATGGCTCGGTGGAAAGAGATTTAGCTCCAACGATGAAATTATTGACCAAACAAATGCCTATGTATGTATACATAATGCTGTTAAACGCAAATTAAATGATGATACTTGCTCAAAATTTGACAGTAGTCTACTAACAGATGGTACATGATGGGAACAGTGTTTCATATAACTACGAGGGAAGTTCGAAAAGCCACGGACTTATTAACCCGCCCTCGCAGCTGGAAGTATAGAAATGAGACGAAGGTCCGCAGGACCTTGTACGATTGGTGACTTTGGGATTGGAACAACTCGAGCAGTTTTCCAGTAGAAAAGATATTGAGATGTAGTTAACATTTATTTATCAAACAGAAATTAAAGGATAAAAAAGCTTTACGAATCTGATTGAAATATCGTCAGTCCCAACTGACTTAGGCTTGATCTTGGACACGAAATAAAATAAATCATGTTCGCTAATACAACGAAACGAAAAAGAGCTCAAAGGCTCCCTAAGATTCATAAAGTCAATACTACTCTGAGCAATTGTAGATCCATTAGAGTCAAAGAAATAATATAGAAAATCGACATCCTCATGCACGAAATGACAGATCCCTAAGAGAATATGCGAGCACAACTTCACGAAATTTCTTCCAACAATTGTCTGTATACGAAACACTTTTTCTAACCACAGGTACCAAATCAAAAAGCAAACTATGTAGAGAGGTAAGCGATGAAAAAATTGCGAAGAGTCTAAACTAGATAAGCAGGAAAACAGACCATACAATTTATTGCGTTGAAGCCGCGATACTCAAAGTATACAGCAATCAGGTCGTCTCTAAGGCTTATAGACGAGGGAAGTTGAGTCATGAGCAATATTGAAATGAAAATATTGTTATTGAACAAATTACACCTCGAACAAATTGAATTCATGTAGTAGGATTTATCAATGTTAAATAAGTTGCAATTGAAATCACCAACAAGTAGTTCTTGTAGTAGTTGTTAGTGTAAGTTCTCAAATAAACTAATATTCCACTGAGGTAAATATATAACACCAAAAAGAAGCGTAGAACTGTTGAAACTAATCTCAATAAACAGTGATTCAAAAACCCCCAATCCAGAAACATGAAATAATTTCATTTACTTAATTCCGTTGCACACATAAATTCCAACACCACGAACCCTAGATTCTAAGCGATCATTCTTACAAAATTTAAAACCGGAAATCGCAACAGACCGGTAACTAATATATGACTTCAGCCAAGTTTCAGTGAAAGCAATAACATTTAGATCACATCCATATAATATAGATCTAATTTAGAATAATTAGTAGAAATTTTAATGCTCGGGCAATTCAGGTGAGCCACGTTGAGATTTCGGATGCGAGGACGCAGTGAATCACGTAGATAATTGTTACCACTGAATGGAGAACCACTTCGCATGTCAGAACTCATTATTATTTGAAAAAATTCAACAGCGGGGAACTATCAAAAATTAAGAGAATGATACATTATGAAAGAATAAAATAATCATAATATATAAAAATTATTATATAGATATATATGTAAATAATATAATACAATAAAGAAGAAAAATTAATATGGGACATTAACATACAGCCAATAAAAGAATAGAAATTATACAGTGTCACACAGACGAGTGAGTTAATTGACCGAAGAAAAAACAAAAAAATAATCATAAAAAACAAAAAAGTCTTCAGATACAACAAATCAAATAACTCAAGCCTGCCGCACACTGTATGCGAAACTAAGGTTGTGCCAGACATAAAAGGAAAAGAATTCAAAATTAAATTAAAATAAGTAGCAGTAACTAGATAAATCGTATACGTAATTATACATTATATATGTTCATCCAGTAAGGCAGCACACTCAGTAGTGTTGTAAATCAAATCACTTCAACTACACATAGTAAGTTTAACTTTCACCTTATCACCATTAAAAATTCTGAATTTTTTAATAATCTTCTTTTGCATTAGCTTCCTGCACATGGTATTCAGCTTACCAGCAACCGGGCCGAAGTGATCATTGAGATACACCCTCAAGTCTATACCTCCCTCGACCAAATTACGGACTTTCATAGAACGATTTTTAAAATATGCGCTCACTATACCATCACGAATGAATACACTATTAAATTTCACTAGCACATATTCTCGCTTGTTAATGTAACAGATGTGCTTGATATCTTTATCACATATACATACGTACATTATTGTCGTAACCACAACAGCATCACAAAGATTATTAAAGCCAACAGGTTAGCCATTTATGACAATATCTGCACGATTTAATCGACGATATAATAGGCTATTCTCATTTTCTAAAACTGAAATTTTAGCTATTGTGGATGAACCGATATTGTTAGCAGGCTTGTTGCAATTACTTATATTAGCCTTCAAGTCTCTAACACACTCAGCCATATCAGACATAAAAGTAGCAGTAGACTCCATCAAGGATTGTTTAAGAGTTCGCAACTTATTACTAGTCTTAGAGTGCTCCGTCTCCACTTTATTAATGAAGGTGTTGATAAGACTTCTAAGCTCAAAAAGTCTTTCTCTCAGAGAACCATCAACACCAGAAATAGATGCCTCACTACAGGAGGCACATGTGTACGAGATTAGCTTATTACTCTTCAGCACACTCAAATCCTTATCAGAAACACTAGAACACCACAGACGCAGCCATAATGCACATGAGCAGCATTTGCAAGAAGTGCATTTGTACACTTTAGTCACAGGCATAATTGTATATTAAATTAATTACTTAAACAAAACTAATAATCAACGCAATCCAGCCAATATAATTTAATAGAATGTTTGAGGCAAATAAAGTAAAAAAATTAAGATGATTAGCAGTAACAAAAACCACGTTTATTCAGACATAGCGTTTCCATTCAATTTTTACCAAAAAATTTTTTTATTAAAATTTTTGTATTGGGGTCCCCTAATGACTGAAGGTGGACGCTATGCATGTTTTGAAAGAATGTCGGGGTAACAAAAATATTATGAGTCGGTCATACATTTGGCCCTTCTAGGAGCATTCCGGAGCTAATTAGGACGGTGGGGGTAATTTTCTAAAAAAAATAGCACTTTGCATGGGAAACTATTAAGGAGGTAGGTAGAGGGTAGGTATGTTCACAAAAAATTAAGGGGGAAAATATGAGTGGGAGTAGGTATTACATTTTACCATCTAAGAGCAACCCAAGTGTAGCTATTGAGTTTTTTGTATATTTTGCCACGTTTTCTCCTACCTTTGACCCTTTAAGGAGCCATTTACGCCCATTCCACCCCCTAATTTTTTGGCTCATGCATTTTGTTGCCAAAATGCACAAAAATGGGATTTCTAACGTATCCAAATCCCGTTAATAAGAATCTCCATATAACACTATTCCCCCTAAATCGAAATTTTTCTTGCTTTTTGTGCATGTACATGTTTTTAATATTTTTGTTTTTTGTTGCGTTACTATTTTATTTATTGATTTAATTTTTCACTATTTCTTTTTGTTTTCATTTTGCACTGTTAAATATTGTTTTCTTTTATTTATTTTTGTTTTAATATTATTGTGAATTTATGTTTTGAGTTTTTATTTTAATTTAATTCTTTTAACTTCACACCGGACCTCAAGAAATCACGTGAGTAGTGGACGGACGATAAAAGACTACGAATTACAATTTCATTTATATGACCACCTTTACCTTGATTGGAGCAGTCGATCTTTTTGAGGTATGCCTCTATTGCGGTTCTCCACTTTTGTGGCAGTTTGGTCGTCTTTGGTGATTTCGCATTGCCGTTCTCAACTAAACTGCCAGTTGGTTATTCAGTTGTGTATCTGTATTTTCATGGTATTGCCGTTCTCAACTTTGTAAAAGTTTAGTCGTAAAAAACGTTGAATACACACAACTGCTTAATTGTAGTTGTGTCATTATCAGTTAGAGTGAAATTTTTTTAAAAGCGGTGAAAATTTAAATCAAAATGGAGAGATCGTAAGTATCAATTTTTGTAATAAATTTTTCGCAATTTTTAAACACTTTTATTAGTTTGAAAATAACAACGAAAGCGCAATTCGAGCGGCTTTGTCCAGATTATGGAGAGGAATCCGGAAATTGCTCGCGGAACAACGAAAAATACGTGCAAGGAGTTATGGGAAGGGGGTGCTGATGGCGAGTAGTCAGCGTGTTGGCACTGCAGCCAGAAAGACCCAGGTTCGAATCCCAGCCGGGTCAAATCAGAAAAAAGTTTTTTCTGAGTTTTCTGTGCTACAGCACTCTCCTTCGTCGGTATTTGAGCAATAAAACGTCGGCGAAGTAAAATAATAAAAAAAATGGCTCAATTAGCTTAAAAATAATGCGTCAAAAAACATCAGAGACGCCGCAACTTTGCTTTATAATTTACACGCAACTGCAAAGTTGTGCAAGAATTAAGCTCTATCTTTCTACCACTTTCACCACCTGTCTGTTTCTTCCCTATCCTTCTCTCTAGTTCCAGTGCAATGCATTGCATATGTAGGGGATAGCCCCTGAGCACTGGTCCAAGATAAAAAAAAAAAAAAAAAAAAAAATGGGAAGAGTTTGCTGTAGAATTAAATAGTTTGGGACCACCGACAAAAACATCTCAAGAATGGCAAACAATAAAAGAAACACTCAAGCGACAGGGGGAGGCCCATCACAGGAAATCCCATTAAATAGCCTTGAGGATACTGTTTCACAACTCTTGTCTTTGCAAGCGCAAGTGGCACCATCTGGCCAAGTTTTTGGCGTTGAGAACACTGCAGCATCAACTGACAATTCTACTGAGTCAGTTGAACAAACAATACAACCAGCAGATCTACCAACAGCTACCCCAATTAGAAGAAGAAGAAGTAATCAGGTACAAGAAAGCGAGCGTCTTGAGTTATTAAGGAAGCAGTCAGTAACTTAGAATGAAATTCTGCAAACACTAAAAAAATTAGAAAAGAACAGCTACAGAAACTACGAGATCAACAAAAAGATGCTTGAAATTAAAAAAAAAAAAATTGCATTGTTGGAACGATAAGCAAATGAGGCGAGTGCGAAAAATTAAAAATAGAAAAACTTAAGAATCAATGGAAAAATTAATAGTTTATAAGTATGTATATAGATAAATTTCATTTTATTTTTTTATATATTAAAATTCACAAGAAGTGGTATTATTTTTTTTAAGAATTACAAGTTTTTAAGTATATGTACAGAATTCTTTTTTTTAACCTTTTAAGACTGAATTAACAAATTGTTTCGGAATAAATAAAATATTTTATAACGTTTAAAATGATTGCATAATATTATTAAATCAGTATTATAAATTTTATAATACTGATTCCAACTTCAGTGTCTTCCATATTTGTGTTAGAGAATTGCACAGTAGCATCTTCACTTTCCGTTTTTATTTCTTGTTCTGGAATTTTACCCTGAAAATGAAGGCTAATATTGTGCAAAGTATATTTGGTAGCTCCCGTCAGCGAAAAATCTAAGAGCACCACATAACTTTAATATAGGAGGAATAGCCACCACGCGAACAGGTGTTTTGAAGTGATCTTTGATTTCATCCAGCAAATAACAAAACGCTTCCTTGTTAGTCGGAAATAACTTATAAATCTATAAATATAAAATTATTATTTAGTTTTGTTACTTATAAAAAGTTCTTACCTGGCACTGGGTAGTTCAAGAGAGTTGGAATCATCACGAATTTTTCTTCTTATACGTATCACATCTATACAAGAGATTTCATTTTCATCGTCATAAAATAAATCGACACTAATATCCATTCTATGTAAATCCCCTTTATTCCCACAACCGTTAAAAAAAACACTTTTAGTAGCTTAATTTTCTTCAAATTTCACTTGTCAAACGTGATATTTAAAGTTGGCAGTTCGATATTTTAGGTTGGCAACTTTATGACATCCTCAACTAAAAACAGTTGTGTATCGCAATAACTAAAATGAGTTTGGTTGTGCATAAGTTGGGTTTACTCTCACACGACCAAACTGAGTTGAGTGGAGAACCGCAATAGGGGCAGTATTTTTCGACCACATTTTAGCACATCGCTATCCCGCGATAACTTGACGAATATTGGTTTTCATATGTTCCAACGTTGGAAGATTATCTGCGTAGACTTGCTCTCTGACGTATCCCCACAAAAAAAATCTAACGGTGTCAAATCGCATAATCTTGGAAGCCAATTACCGTCGCTAAAACGTGAAATTACGCGTTCTGGAAACTTCTCATGCAATAAACGATCCACATTCCTAAATGGATAATTCGATGCAAACTTTGCTCGTTTAAAGACATCTATCATCAAGACAATTATAAAATTCAAAATATTTTTGATTTAAAAAACAATCGAGTTAAAATACGAAATTACTAGATATGCATATAAACACAAGTAATATAAGTTAATATAAAGGTTTGTAGATTCCAACAGTTGTATTTTCCATTTGTAAGTTTAGATAATTTTTAAACAATAAGAGCGGCTTGTATTAAATATGTTATAGAAATACTTACACATTCCACGTGATCTATAAGAAAAACTCCTCGTTCATTCACAGCTATTAACACTTCAACATCTCTGTGATTTACTAAACTCATTAGACCACGCACAGGTTGCTCTACTTGACCATGGAAGAAAGCAGCTCTACAAAAGAAATTAAAAAATCTAAAATTTTCGTGTAATTATTATGACAAATTATTAGCGCACCCATAAAATGGAAGAGCCCAGCAAAATTCCAAATATTTTCGCATTAATTTACGTGTGGTTGCTGTTTGTGGCACACGTTTAAATTGTTCCAAAAGGCGAACTTCGGCAGAATTCTTTCGACTTACCGGAAGCCATGACCAGCTTGAATTTTTAGCAACGTGTTGAGGTAAAAATCTAAATTGATTTTCCCTTTAAAAAATTAGCATTACATTAAATTTTTGCCAAACGCTTCTCAATTGAAGTAAACATTCAAATATTTACCTAAAAAAGCTAATGGTATGCGTATATGAATTAAACGGTCCCAGTTCGATACGTGCTTGTATACCTCCCAACATAAGTGAATGCACGCATTCCATTACATATCGACCTGTTAAAACATTGTATTTCGCTTCTTCATACAGTAACTCTAGTATACGATGATCCCTGTAAAAAGAAATTTATAATTTTATTTTTCTGCTGTCCAAATTTGAAGAAAATAATCGCATTTAACGAATTTAACGAATAGAAAATTGGTATTGTGAAGTTTATAAAAAATTTTCTTCCCGTTATCAATTCTAAGTGAATGTATAATGAAAAATGGAAATAAATTAAAACTTAAACGAATTTAAGTTTAATAGTGTTTTCACACTGACTGATTTTAAAGCAAAAGTTGGTTTTACGTTAAAACCAACTATGGTTTTACCATATAAATTCATTATCTTAAAATCTTTTTGGAATTGGTTTTAATTTGATTTAATGAAATACAACGTCGATTTTCATGTACTAAAGTTAAAATATTGACAACAGCTGGCAATTTTAATGGCGCTCAGTAGTAGTGTTGTGTATTTTTAAATATATCTTTATTCAAAAAAAAGAAAAGAATGTGATTACTCAATTAGCAAGAAGAAATACATTACATTAAAAAGGAAATAAAAGATACTACGTAATTAAATATATGTGGTTGCCGTACGTTAATGTTGAGAAGTATACTACAATCTCCCACGCTAATATAGGACGTGGTCCTTAAAACGGGCAGGCTGTCTTCTGATAGACACCGACCTTCTTATATTGCCATCCTGTTGCACTTCAGCTTGTAGTTGTGCTTGTGGTAGAAATGGCTGAATAATAATTTATTCAATTGTTGATTTCTTTGGTACAGATAATTCCGCAAAGGAAACAGACTTTTTAGGTTTTTCCGATGCTGCAGTGGTCGTATAGAGTATAGTTTAATCCTTAAATCTCGGCCAAGGTACAACATAGAGGGTGATTTCCCATTAGTCAGCAGAGTTGCCCTATAGCGGAAGAGAATTTCTTAGACCTTGATATTCTGCGGTAAATTGTCATCTTCCATGGCTTTTCAGAATTTGCACGTACCGTTCTATTTGTTGCAGGGTATCCTGGGTCTATGAAGTTCTGGATTATGCCATTACTTGCACAATAATTTCGAAAAGTATCGCTTTTAAAAATTGTAGCATTATCTGAGACAATCACTTGAGGGAGACCATGAGTAAAAAACAAAACTTTAAGCAACGTTATTATTTTTTCAGAAGTAGGCGCTTCTCGTAGTAGACGGATTTCTGGCCATTTTGATTCGCATCTACCAGTAATGATTTTGAAAAGGCCCTGCATAGTCTATATGTACCCTCAGAAAATTTTTCTCGGGCTCCTCCCAACTATGAACTGGTGGACTATTTCTAATTTTAGCGCAGCTTGCGCATGACCGCGAAATTTGCTCGATATCACTATCATATTAACGATGTCAACGTGAGTATGATGCAATTCTTTTAAAAATTTCGTACACAGTTTTGCTGGTATAACAATGCGGTTTGTTTTAAAAATTATGCCATCTTGATTTGAATAATCAGGGACAACGTTCTCCCCATTGACTAAGTTCTTCTTTAACTTTGAAAGCTCCTCGTCGTGGTCTGTTTCTTTAGCAATTAGAATGGCTGTAATTGAAAATGAGGAAATGATGCATAACGTAAAAGTCTACCAGAAGTCATCGCTGGTGTTTTATTGTTGTGGTGAAATATTCTGGAGAGTGGTCGATTATCGGTCACTAATGTGAACTCTCTCCCGTAGAAATACATGATAAATTTGTCTATAGCGAAAATTATTGCCAGTGCTTCTCTATCAAGTTGGCTATAGTTTCTCTCGGCATATGTTAATGCCCGTGAGATAAAAGCTACCGGACGCTCTTCCCCATTCATAATTTGTGATAGAACAGCTGCTATGCCCGTTGAACTGGCGTCACACACTAATACTACTGGCAATTTTTGATTGAATGGCACTAATATTCTATCCTTTAAAATTTCCTGCTTTAAATTTGTAAATGCTTCTTGAAATTCCTTTGTCCAAATAAATTTTTGATTTATGTTTAATAGTTGGCGTAAGAGAAAAGTTAAAGTGGAAACGTCTGGTATACATTTGAATAATATGTAATCATTCCCAGAAATCTTCTTGTTTCATCTGCACTTTCAGGTTGCGGGAGGTTTAAAATGGCTTGAGTTTTAGTCAGTCATAATGCGATTTTGTTATAGCTCACAACGTATCCGAGATAATATATTTGTTCTTTAAAATATTCACATTTGTTTTTGTTCAAATCCAATTTATATTTGTTTAGTCTGTCAAGGCAATTGATTAATAGATTTTAGCATTCTCCCAACGTTAGACCGTGGATTACGATATCGTCAAAGTATGAAATTGTTCCTTCCAGACCTTGCAAAATCTGATCGATAATCCGATTGAATTCACTTGATACGTGCCTCTGTGTGATGAGATTGGCTGGACTAAACTACTTTCTGGAGCGACCTTCACATGGTGATATGCTTTATACAAATCTAATTTGGAAAAATATTTTGAATTTTTCAAGTTATTGAAGATTTCATAAAATTTTTTAATTGGATAATGCGCAGCCTACAACTGAGGATTGACCGCGACTTTATAGTCGGAAATTCTCATCAGTCTTTGGGATGACGACCAACGGAGATCCCCAATTACTCGTACTTAATTTCCTTATTATGACATTGTCAAGCTCACGCTCAACTTTCTCCCGCAATGCAAATGGTACCTGCCTAGCTTTAAGGAAAACCGGTTTCGCCCATTCTTGTAACTTTAAGTTGCACACTATATTAGGGATGCATTCTACATTTTCCTGAAAAATTTCCTGTTATTTGTTTTCTATTTCCGTAATAGAATTTATATTTCCGCTTTGTCCCAAAATTTTATAGCGATCAATCTCTGTTAAATTAATTTTCAAATGATGTATGCAAACGCGACCTAATAATGCAGAATGCTCCTGCGAAACAATGTACATGTCCTCATTTGAATTAGAACGTTCACATTGACAATACCCAAGGGCCTGAAAATATTCTCCGTATGTTATGGCGTTATTGATATTTAATTTCTTGAAATCATATTCACGAATCAGCGTAAAAGCAGCACCAGAGTCTACCTCGAATGCATGATTTTTTCTTCGATTAAAACAACTGTAAAAAAACTTGTGTGAATCCAAGAGTTTCGACAAGAACCTTATCTGCTCAAATGGGTATAAGCAGACAGTCATTGCAGTCAATTTTGCACAATGATTTGGACTTATCCCCATATAAAATTCAAATGGTCAACAAACTGAACGCAGCAGACTTACCGATTCGCTTGGAATTTTGCCAGGAGATGCTTCAAATGGTGGAAGAGGACGAAAACATGTTGAACTGCCTTTTTATGTCTGACGAGGCCCATTTCGATTTAAACGGCAACATAAACAAAAAAAATTGTCGAATATGGAGTGCTTCCAACCAACAGATACTCCATGAGACGGAATTGCATCCACTTCGTGTCACAGTCTGGTGTGCAGTTTCAGCACGCTGCATTGTCGGGCCCTACTTCTTTGAAGAAAATGGCCACATCGTTACAGTTACTGGAGACCGTTACTTGAGCATGTTGAGAGAGTTTTTCTATTCAGAATTACGCCGAATGAGAATTCCTTTCAACTCTGTGTGGTTTCAACAAGATGGTGCAACTCCTCACATAGCCCGGCCTGTTATGACAGAATTGCGACGAAAATTTCCCAATAAGTTGATATCCAGAAACTCCACATTCCGTTGGCCCCTTAGGTCGCCTGATCTTACTACATCTGACTTTTTCTTGTGGGGTTATTGCAAACAGGAAGTCTACAAAGCAAAACCAACAAAATTGAATGAACTAAACCAATCCTTTCGAGAAACAATTGCGGCTATTCCTGTCTCAACTCTCTAAGCAGTAATGAACAACTTTTTGGTAAGATGCCGCACATGCATCAACGAGCGGGGGGCATTTAAATTCCATTATTTTTAAAACTAATTCAGCATATTTAATAAAATTTAATGAGCTTTGACATGAATAAAAGAAAAATTAATTCCATACTCTGAAAAAAAACTTATTTGAGTTTCTTGATGTAGCAATATTCATCAGCCACCCTGTATATGGTTGCCATTCGTAATTGTTGAGAAGTAAACTAAATCTGTTTTTCCATACAATCTGAAGATCATGTTCGAGAAAAGATGGCAACACTGACACCTATCCCTAGCATATGAATGATTAGTATCTTAGATATATTCTACTATTTTGTGTTATAGTCTGGCAACACTGTTTACTAAAGCTACGGAATGATTCATGTATGTTTTATACTCACCCGTCCATGTGATGTATTTGCCAGTAAGTTTACCTACCCTCAGTCGTTTTTATTAGCCTTTGGTTTGATTTTATGTATGTATGATTGTTTGTGTGAATGCATGTAGTTTTCAAATCCCCGTTACTTTTGTTTCACCGTGGAAAATGTCATTGAAATCAACAGCCTTATTGTTATACGACAAATGTTCGTGTGTTTTTCGTACTCAGCTAAAATTACTCTCTGAGATGTTCCACAGAGTGGTTACATGGGGTAGTTTTTAGCTTAGTCCTATGACAATGTTTTCTCCATACATTTGGGTTACGCTTTGACTGGTCCTTGTCCTCTACATACACTATACATGCATGTATGAACTAGTCACATTATCTGCAGGGTATATCCATGCGATCAAACTAATACGTGTAAGTATGATAGTATGTGTGCGTGTGTTTTGCTTTTTATACAAAAGCTATGAGTTTTTAATGAATATATATTTGTGTGAATATTTACAAGTATTCTGCATGAATTTTTCAACTAAGAATTTTATCAGCTTGTATTAACCCATGATCGTCATGTTTAGAGCATGTGTGTGTGTTGATGTACGCTGCAAATAAAGTCACTAATCCCCACATGCAAGTATAGTGTAGTACACAGAGGACTAGGGCTAGTCCAAGACTAACCCAAATGTATGGAGAAAATATGGTTTATTTAACACTACGATGTCCTACGGGTGGACCATATAACCCATCGGACTAACCCAAAAGCTACTCCATGTAACCATCCAAATTTTCCAACTAAAAAGTTTTTTAAGTATAGTATAGTTGATATACAGCACAATCTACTTACAGTAAAGTGCTTACAGAAGTGGTTTTTTGTTATCTTGGGCCAGCACTCAGGAGATGATCCCTACACATGCGGTGCATTGTGCTGGAACTAGAGGAAAGGGTTTGTAGGAGAAATGATAGGAGGTGAAGCTTCACTATCTTATAACACTGCTTTTTGCACGTTATTTGTTTTTTTTATAGAAGTGTTGTAACGTCTCTGATGTCAAGACGTATTAAATTTTGAAGCTTCGTTTTTAGTAGATAATTTTAGTAATTATTTTACTTCGCCGATGCTACACAATACCGACGAAGGAGGGCGTTCTGATGTGCCTCTGGATAGGAACAGCTGAATCCATTACTGTTCAGTGACCAGTGACTATGCCTTCGCCACTGAAACCTTCCGACAACAACTGACACAAAGACACACAAATGCACAACAGAAAAATGCGAGATCTTTTTATGAGTTTGAAACTAGGGTTGAACCCAGAAAAAATTCTTCGTTTTGTAGTCAACGTGCAGACTACTTCGACCACCGCCACCCTCAATTGATGTATTTCAAAATCATCTGTGCCCGGTATGGATAACAGTACCAAAATCGGCAGACGAAAAAAGGAAGATTGCTCGCGCATTTTATATAAAGCATAAAATTCCATGCGTTATCGGTTGCATTGATAGTATACATGTTCAAATCACTTCTCCAAGCGAAAATAAACACCTTTTCTATAACCGAAAAGGAAAGTGTAGTTTGAATGTTACGTTGGTAAGATATTTAAGTAGACATATCGTGCACTAAATCTAAAACTGGCACGACTGGTGAAATTTCAAATACTCAATAGAGTGCATACTTGTTTAAAAAAAAAATATTTTACACAATTTAAGAGTTGCGACTGTTTTTTATTAATCGTGTTTTCTGTACGAGCACATCTACATAGTAATTGTAGATGATTTGTAGCTTTGTTACCAGGAACTCAAAACTTCTTTCCTTGATCCATTACACCCTGGCGCATGCCATGATTCTTCTGTGTGGAACGCAAGCGACCTAAGAAACTATCGTGAAGAGAAATATATCCAAGGCGAAACGAACTTCTGGCTGTTAGGTAAGCTTTTATTTTGATAAATAAGTATTAATATAAATTTATGAACGGACGATTTTTACCAATAGGAAACGCGGAATATTCCCTAGAACCATGGCTGTTGATGCCTCATAGGGTTCCGAAAGATGACTCTTCGGACATGAAATTCAATGAGGTTTACTCAAAATATCGCAACATAATCGAGCGCACTAATGGAGTGCTGAAAAATCGCTGGAGATGGCTTCTTGACGCAATGGAGTTGCATTATTCCCCTGAAAAGGCAGCTAAAATTGTTGTGCTCTGCATAACATATGTGTACATTATAACGTAAAGGATATACCTAGTGACTTCATGGAGTTAAGCATGCAAGAAGATGACGTTAGACAACCTATTCGTTATACAATCTATTCGAAATAATATTGGACGCAATCTTGAACAAAACTAACTTTTTTGTAAATAAATTTATGTACATTTTTTATTTATTTAAACAATAATATTAACAGTAATTTAAACGCAAATTCCAGTGTTATTCAAGGCACAAGTTAATAAAATAACTTAAGTTGAAAAAATATAACAGTTCATTTTTTTAAATAGAAAAACTAATCAAAAAATAAAAGAAAAAATTACTATTTAATAATTATTAATTTTAATATTCTTTCATTTGCATTTTCATTCTATTTTTTCCAATTTATATTCTACTTCCCTTAAGCTCGTATGATCTACATTTATTTTTTATTAATTAATTAATGAGAAGAAAAATCTAAAAATAGAAATATGTATGTGTAAGAAAAAAAAAAGTAAACTCATGGCTTGTTATGCTTTTTTTTATAGATTTTTGGTTTTGTGTGTGGTATTCAACATCAATTCTCGATTGATTACTTGAATTTAAACATAAGAATCTTGGATTTGTATTCAGAAATTAGGAAAAATTCACTGACGAGCTAAATAAGCATTAGCGGAATAGTACTATATGGATATGCTTTCCTCCTCAGCTATTGAGTTTGCTTTTATAAAAAATACTTTATGAGAATATCATAAAGTATGTAATAATACATTTCATATATTTTTTCGGGAAAAAGCAAAATTTTAAAATTAGAATCATATATAAAGAGATATTCCCAAAATAAATTCAGTTAAAATTAATTTAAAATTTATAGAATGGGACATCAACAGCCAGAAAGAAACAAATACAATATTACATTTTTAACGTTGTGTTGTTATTTTCATTTTAAAAAAACGCTTAAGAATAATAAATATTGAAAAACTAAGGTTAAAATCGCAGAGATTGGGCAAAGTTGTCATCATATAAAAGATTTTAAGTTCAAAGCGTCAATTTTAAGTTGAAAATTTTTAAATCTTTTTTTTGCAGTTAGTAATATTTTACCGATAACACTAGTGAACAATTTGACGTTTTTGCATTTATCTTTATATGGTTGTACTCTTTACACCTGATTAATTTTCCCCTTACAATATATTTGCGCTCTTCTCCAAAAAAGTCTCAGCTTTTCGTTATGGTCATTGTGGCGCCGTATTTATTTTATATAGTGATTTCTATATCTTCCTTGTCATTTTCTCCTGTTATTCTTGATTTACTGCGACTAATGTCACACGACCACCTTCAGGCGGCCGGGGTGCGAGTTCACCACTCCTGACATCACTTTGGTATTCGAGAATCTGTCTGGGATGATCGAAGGATGGAGGGTGCTCGAGGAATATACTGGGAGTGATCACCAGTATGTTGAATTTGGGATAGTATCGGAGGCGGGCGTCGCGCGGTCGCACGGGGGGAGAGGCGCGCGAGTTATGTCAACCACCCATTCCAAAAGCCCAACACATTCCCTACCAGTTAATTGGGAACAGTAATATTTTCATTGGTTCAACAAACTCAATTCCCATAGTAAGCAATAATAATTAATTACCAAATTAATTATTATTAAATAAAGAAGAAATAAAACATTTCTATTTTTTTTTATTTTGAAAAACGCTCGGACTCGTAAGTCGCGTGGATGGAACGTCGCGAGGTTAGACCGCGGGTCGTTCTTGGCCGGTTTCGACGGTACTACGGTTTTGGACGGTGGGGGAGACGCTGACTCCCTGGCGGGTGCTATGATGCGGCGCATTGTCCGTGGATGCGACGCATCGATGCCCCGATTGTCGCGACGGGCGCGGAGGCGACCTGTGTACTGGTGGACGCCGGAGATTGCTGGACTCAGGCGTGACTGCCTCCGCAATAGGAAGGTCTATACTAGGGCTAGGCGGGCCGGCGAGGCTCTACTGGAGGCCTAAGAGTACAAGCGGTCCCGCGGGCCGTTGCGTCGCGCGATTATGGCGAGCAAGAAGGCGAAATGGGAGGAACTTCGGAGCGACCTGAACCGTGATCCATGGGGACTCGGCTATAGAATCGTGGCGGGAAAATTGGGCGCGAGCCGCGCTGGGGTGCAATTGGACGGCGCGCGGATCGATGCGATTGTGGGGGGCCTGTTCCCCACACACCCTCCGCTGGGTGGCGAACGTGGGTCCTACGATGATGAGGTTTCACCGCCCTTTACCGGGGAGGAGCTGAGGATCGCCGCCGGGGCTCTTAGGACGGGGAAAGCCCCTGGCTGAGAGCAGGCCGGAAGCATTGCTTCCGGTATATGATGCTTGTTTAGTCCAGGGCGTCTTCCCAAGACGCTGGAAAACACAGCGGCTCGTGCTTGTTAGCAAGGGCAGGGGCGATCCGACCCAGCCATCGGCTTATCGGCCACTTTGCATGGTGGATGGTGCCGGCAAGCTGCTGGAGAAGCTACTGCAAAGAAGGCTGGCGGAGGCCGTGAGGATGGCTGGGGGGCTGTCGGATAGACAGCATGGCTTCAGACCTGGCAGGTCAACGCTCGGGGAGATTGCTGATGTGGTTGAGTGCTTCGAGCGCGCTCAGAGCGAGAGGCGCTATTATCCGAAGCGCATAGTTGTCCTGGCAACACTCGACGTTCGGAATACCTTCAACAGCCTACGATGGGCTGATGTTCTAGAGGCGCTACGGGGGAGGTTTCGTATTCCCGGATACTTGTATAGAATTCTCCGTAGTTATCTGGACGATCGGGTACTGTTGTACGATACGCCGACGGGGCGGAGGAGCAGGACGATCACGTCCGGCGCGGCCCAGGGATCTGTGCTGGGCCCGGACCTATGGAATCTGACCTACGATGGGATCTTTGGGGTGGAAATGCCCGAGGATGCTCAGCTCGTGGGATACGCGGATGATATAGCGGCGGTGATCTTGGCGCGGGATATGGATGACGCCAGGGGGAAGCTGAACCGGGTCATGATTAGGACCCGGATGTGGCTTGAGGACCACGGCTTGGAATTGGCCGGGGAGAAGACCGAGGTGATGTTGATGACGCGGGCACACATACCACTCGATGTCGGCATGCAGATAGGGGATGTGTCTCTGGTTACCCAGAGTGCCATAAGGTATTTGGGCGTCAGACTCGACTGTAGGCTGACTTACTCAGGCCCAAATACGGCATGTGGCGACTAAGGCGGCGAAGATGACTGGCATGTTGAGCAGACTCATGGCGAATGTCGGAGGCCCGACACAGAGCAAGAGGAGGCTGATTATGGCGGTCACGAAGTCGATCTTGCTGCATGGGAGCGAGATTTGGGGAAATGTACTGGGTGAGAGAACCAAACTAAGGGTACTCGACGCGGTACAGCGGACGGCGGCCCTTAGGGTTGCTTCGGCTTACCGCACGGTCTCGGGCGCTGCGGTCCTGGTGATATGTGGGGAAATACCCATAGACCTCTTGGCGCGCGAGCGGTGGGAGGCTTGGAACTCAAGGGGGGAGGGCCCTAGTGTTGGTGCTATTGGTCTGAGACCCCAAACTGTCCGGCGATGGCAGGACAGGTGGACCGCGGACACGGTCGGCAGGTGGACGGCGAGGCTCATTCCCTGCGTGGAAGTATGGATTCGGAGGAAATTTGGGGAAGTTAACTACTTCCTGACACAATTCCTCTCGGGCCACGGATACTTCCGAAAGTACCTGTATCGGATGGGCAGGGCAGATGGTCCCGACTGCATTTACTGTGGTATTACGGATGATGATGCAGAACACACTTTCTTCGATTGCACCAGGTGGCATACTGAGAGAGGTGCAATGGAGCAGCGGGTTGGCGGGTTCGCTCCTGCCACCGTGATAGAGAGGATGCTCGATTGTGAGGACAATTGGGACGCTGTGGCACAGTACGTGGGATACGTTCTGCGGAGGAAGAAGAGGGACCTCAATGCGCTGCTGCATAGCGGGGCCCCCTCTGACGGGGACCAGGCGATACGGGCCGGGGCCATGGCGCCGGCTGCGGACTTGGCGGACCCAGACGTGGGTGAGTGAGAGTGGTCCTGATTGGGAGGTGGCTCTGGGCCTTCCCGAAGTAATGCGGAAAGCGGTCCCGGGGAGGAATCTACCCAGAGGAGGAGGAGGGAATTTTTAGTGGCAACACCACTCGACGCAGAAGACGACGGTCTCTGTAAGTGCGAAGGTATTTTCAACCCTACCTCACACGCCAAAAAAAAAAAAAAAAATGTCACAGTTTTCAATAATTCCCTCTAGATTTCCAGTTCAGCTTCATTCCATTTAATGAACTTAGATAATCCTTTTTGGTCGTTAAATTTTTGGCTGCTTGGAAATTTTACAGAAGTGGGCACGGTCCTCAGCAGGGTTCACAATCTGAATCTGGGTAGGATTCAGCGATCTGCGTGTGTTGGGATTACCGGAGCATGCAGGACGTGAGGGCATTGGTGTCACCGGACGTCTGCTCTCATGTTGTTGGTGAGCGTAGGGAGGAACTACAAGATGAGTCAAAAAAAGTCATCCGATGTTGTTTGGCTCTCATTTTTTTCTAAATGAAAAAATTCGATTCTCTTTTTTGATTATGTTTATCTGAACCCTTAGAATTTTATTGGTCAAGTCGAGAAGGTGATATCGGCCAAATGTGCGCCGTAATAATTGATTGCTCTACGGGATCGTTTAATGGCATTTTTCTTCGGCGAGAACTTCTGGCGACAGATTCTCGTACTCGTGTCGAATGTTGTCCTTGAGGGCTTCCAGGGTCTCGGGATTGTTCACGTAAACACGGGACTTCAAAAAACCCCACAAAAAAAGTCTGGAACGGTTAAATCGGGCGATTTTGCGGGCCAGTGCAAATCGCCAAAACGAGAGATGAGGCGACCCAGGAACGCGCCTTCAGAATATCGGTTGTGGCTCGCGCAGTGTGTGCCGTTGCTCCGTCCTGTTGGAACCACATGTTCTCCAGTCCTAATTCATTCAATTGCGGCAGAAAAAACTCGGTTAACATAGCCATATAGCGCGCACCGTCTACTGTTTGCCGTTTGACCAGCGGCATACTCGAAAAAAAATGGTCCGATGACTCCTCCAGCGTGAACAGCTGCAGTCACTTTGAGAGGGTGTAATGGCTCCTCGTGCATTACTCGTGGATTTTCGGTGCCCCAGTAGCGATAGTTTTGCTTGTTCACGTACCCGCTGAGGTGGAAATGAGCCTCATCGCTCATTATGATTTTGGTCGAAAAATTGTCCACTTCGTCCTCGAGATTGAGGATGGCTTGGGAGTAGGTTACACGCGTTTGGCGGTCGACAGGCAGCAGCTGATGCACGGACTGGACTTTGTACGGGAACTTGCGCAGGTCTTTGACCAAAATTCGCCTTAGGGACGACCGGCTGATAGCTAATTGTGAGGCACGGCGTCTGGTCGATGTTTCTGGCGACAGCTCGACATCCTCGGAAACAGCGATGATATTCTCGGCAGAACGGGCGCTCCGGGACCGGCCACTCTTGGCAGCGTCTCGTGTTGTCCCATACAAGATTGGGGCCAAACGGCGCAGTGTTTGCGCAGTCGGTGTCGGACGCCCGGGAAATCGGCGACGGAATTCGCGCTGCGCCTACACCGCAAACAAATTGTTACGCAAAAAAATAGACAAGATTATTCCGCGTTCTTGGGGAGAGTATCGCTCTATGGCTTGTTCATTTGTATTCTATATCTGTCTAGTTCACAAATGTCAAAACAGATTTGATATTGGCCGCCATTTGCAAAAATAAAAGCATCTTCCAATAGGGTGATTTCTTTTGCCCCACCTTGTAGAAGCAACTGGATTTGTGCCATGGTCCGTTTAGAGCTAACTTGGTGCAAGGGTCAAGAGCAGTTTGGACATGGTCTCTACACCAATATTTAACTGGTCTGATTCGAAAATAGTGCTGACATGGATAAATTCAAAATCTTCATCATTTCATACTTTTGTAGCTAATAGAATAGTACTATTTATGGAACTACTTTTCCAGACTTCCCAAGACTATCCAGCACACATCATATCACAAGGATTAGACCCACAACAACTGCAGCAAACGCCACATTGGCTATATGAACTCTTCTTTCTCCATGGAAATGAAAACCATTGGCCACAAGTATTTACAGTCAGTTCATAAACAACAATTATCGTACAGAATGCTCAACACATACTTGCATCCTTCCAAGATGAGAAACCGCTACACAGTATAAACCACAGAAATACTTTTAAACCTCTTCAAATAATTATTATTGTATATTTGAGATTCATTAAAAATGCCAGAACTCTCAACGCAGACCGACAAACTCAACGAGTTCTAACACCTTTCAAGCTCCACGAATCACTTTTTATCATTGTTAGAAGGACTCAAAGATTTGCATTTACAGAAGACATCAAGCAGTTGCAAAGGCGGAAGGGACTTTAAGGATCAAGTCCAGTCCGTTTAATGAAATAATAAACAGACTAATCTTTGAGTCAATAAACAAAGAAAATAAACATTGCGGAGCGCAGGCCCTCCTTGCAAACGTCCAACAACGCTTTTGGGCCATCAAAAGAAAACATTTAGCACGAGATATCATTCATAAATGTGTTTTGTAAAATCAAAACCAAAACTGCTCCAGCAGATTATGGAAAATTTGCCGGCAACGAGGGTAACTCCATCAAAGCCATTCATAAACGCCGGAGTTGACTATAGTTCTCCAACATGGGTTCGTTTCGAAGCAAAGTACCTCAAGAAGCGAATATTTCAGTATTCTGCTGCTTCGCCACATCTGGAACTCGTCACTAGTCTTACAACGGAAGCGTTTATTGGAGCACTAAAACGATTCACCAGTCGTAGAGGTCATTGTTAGCATTCGTACTGCGATAACACATACAAATTTTATCGTAGCGCGGAACCAACTAGCGGAATTCTCAACCGTCATTTTAACTCCATCAGCTCAAGGAACAATCCAACGGGAATATGCAAGGAAAAACATTATTTTCCATTTCATTCCTTCCAGAGCACGTCATTTCGGAGGATTATGGGGGATGCAGTTAAGTCAGCCAAAGTCTCGTATGTATAAAGAAATGGAAACTTTGCGCACAGAGTTCGAAGCGATTTTAAATTCCAAAGCTCTTACAGCATTATCAAATGACCCTAATGACGCAGCTGCCTTATTTCCTGATTGAACTAACGTTGAATAAATGAAAGAATACTTCGATTTATAATTCCACTACATCAAAAACTGATTTGAAAAAAATGTGGATTTAGTTTCTTTATGACTGAAGGTAACGATGTCCTACAGTCACTCCACCAACAGCTTATCGATCTTCACATGCCAGCGCTGCAAAATCTAATCTACATAGTTTATACAAAGGCAGTGACTGTTTTGGTTTATTTATATTTTTTTTTTCTGTTATCACTAATCCTTGTTACGAATTCTCTTTTCTCCCTACATTAGCGTCAGGTGGCCCTGCTACCTATTCGAGGTTCGCTCTGGGGGTAGTTCTCAACCCTTACACCAATGTAGGGGCGCAACAGAAATAAAAAAAAAATTGTTACAAAAAAACTACTCATAAAAAAAAGGAAAACATTCATAACAGAGAGGTTGGTGTTAACCTATGATTGTCCTTACCCAACCGTGGCCATAATCACTCCAAAGACCAATTTTATGGACCGCCAAACCTGTCTGCATTACCTCATCCGACTACAACAATGCAATTCGAAGTAAATTCTCCTCAATCAGTTCCATATTATTACAATTCAATATACTATTTATTTGCAATAATTCAACTTAAAATTATAACAAATTACTTATCCTAAACAAACAAAACAATTCATATAATTTTTTTTTTGTTTCCTTTTCCCTCAAAGGAAATTTTCCATGCTACACAAAAAAAGAAATATCATCAAAAGAAATAATTGTGCCCGTTATAGCGATTTTTAAAAAAAAATTTAAATTACACGCTTTGTACATACAATTATATCGCCTTTTCCTACAGGGTAGATGAGATATACTCTACAAAACCAATATCGGAATTCTAATTTTTACGCGCCTAAAAGAGCTCTCTGAGGACGGATATCAGCACTCTGCACTAGCAAATTTGTCTGACTCCGCGTCTACTTGCCCTATAGTGCGATATATTTATATTCGCTGTTTCTCTTTTTTTCTATTAACCCGGATTCACTTAACTTCCGTTTCTCTTCTTTTTTTCTTTTTTTTTGGTAGCACGATTCTATAATCTTACTTACTAAACACTCACGATACACACAATTATTTCACGAACAGCACACTTAATTATAAAGAAATAGACAATAAATCAATAAATTCCTAAAGGCGAAGATACACGTAAGAACATTTTATTTCTTTTTTTACTCCATGAAAGCTTATGACAATTTAGTACACGAGTACTCTCTGACCTCCAAAGGAAGATAATTTAGTTAGGGGTGTCTGAATTACCTTAAATTTCCTTTGTCCTACCACGAACCCTCACGGTCTGTTAGTGCTCCGGACACCTATCGGTTGTTCACAATTCGATTTTCACTTCCGATGGTTGGGCCCTCCTTCTACGGTAGACAAATGTCGGCTTCCCAATGCAATCAACTAAGCCCAGATAACTCCTTGGCTTAAGGATGTGCTCGTCTTTCTACAGATAATGGGTACCTCGCTTCAAACTGCACTTTGGCTTCCCTCCTTTTTTTTCCTTTTTTAGATTTTAGCGAGCTTTCCTTTACTCTTCCTTAGGCAAATTTCCCTTGGCTTCCGAGCGTCTTCACTATTTCATTTCTTTTTCCTTTATTAAAATCTTACTTTACAGTGCCTTCGACTGTTTCGTTGAACGATTTTCTTCACTCATCCGCTATTTTCCAACATACCGTTTCCCTTTCTTTCCCCTGGAAAAGATATATATATATATACTTCCCGCTAATCCTATACATATGTATTAATCCATGTAAATCCATATATTAATATATATACAGAAATACCTCTAGGTTGCTAACTGTGTGTCCATTTGCCTATATTTTTTCCATTTCTTCCCGTTAATCACCGTAGTATATATATTTCCTACCTATAAATAATCCATACGAACTTCCATAACTTTTGTCCCCCGGTAAAAAGATGTCCCATGATACCAGGGTAACAGCATTTCAGCAAGCACCATATCCCATTCATACATAATAATAATTACCTTCCCTTTTCAAATAAACCGCTAATAATTCTACAATTACGCAAAATCATAGCATTGCGAACCATATGGCCTTATTAAAATTAAACACATTCAACACACACCCTACATAGTCATCACTCACAATTGACATAGAAAAACAAGAAAAGAAATTCAACGGATAACACATGGTAAATATAATTATAAATCCCTCATTTCATCCTCAGGCATGCAACGGAGCAGGATAGTTCAGGTCATTCGTTCAGGTTACGGTCTGTACCATTCCATTTCATAATATCCCTTTAAATACTCTCCTCCTTTCCTTTTCTAGCAATTCTACACAATCAATAACTCTGTGTCATATTCCCCCGCAACATCGTATACATACGAGTATCTGTATAATATCTTTCAACCGTTTCAAGGGAATCTTCAGCGGTCCCAATGGCTAAATTGCAAATCATCAGGGACATAAGCAAATTTGATGTAAAATTTCCACCAGCAATCTATGCAAATACAGTATTTTTTAAGGATGGGCCAACAACAACTCTAGTGTCCTCCACTGAGACGTCGCAATATGCAAAATGCAAAATTTGAAGACCACTCAAAAGAATTGAAACGAGCTCTTCACCAATGCCAAAAATTTCTTGGGTATATAGCTGGAAACCCTGATGGTTGAACTTGAGTGCTTACCGGAGAGGCAAAGGGTCAAATTCGATTTACGTGATGAGACGGTTGAGCAATATAATTTCCAGGATTACTGTTGAAGTGCAGCAAGGAATGATGTGCAGAGTTGTATACCATGCATCGAGATTTTGATAGGTATTTGAAAACAACATGTCCTTTTTGAAGACAATTTATGCAGTGCCCATTACGTTTTACGAAATTAAATCGTTTCGAAATTTATAGCGAGAAAAACGAAGAGCAATTTGCAAAATTGTATTCTGAGCTGCTGCAATATGAGCAGCATTCATTTGTATTCGAATGAATAAAGATGTTTGAAGAACGAACGAAATTTGATTTTTTGTGCCACCAGATTTGTATGTTTCACTTTCTTACCATGACTTTCTAAAAATTGACATCGGTGAATCAAAATACTATAGTAGCCGTACCAGGAAGGCAACGATTTACAATCCATTATTTCATTACAGTTTTATTTAGACGCGTAATCCAGCTTCGACAACACAATATGTATAACCATGGTATTTAATACGTGTAACTCTGACCCAAGCAATAAAAGCGAACAATGAATAGCAGAAACGATATCGATGATATGACGTAATGAATTACTGTTACCTTTAGACACCTCTGGCAAATCAAAGATTGTGTTAATACGATCCAAAAATGCGACACATTATTGTCATACCATTCCCTTAATCGTTCAAGAGCCTTTGGGTATATTTCATCCGTTACTTGGAAAGGTTCCACCACTGCTAACGCGGAACCAGAAATACAATTTAATAAATAGTAAATTTTTTTTTTTTATCTGGGACTCCTACACATGCGAAGCATTGTGCTGGAACTATAGGAAAGGGATAGTAGAAGAAACGACAGGAGGTGAAGCTTAATTAATTATTTTACAGCTCTGCCTTTGCACGTTTATATCAGTGTTGAAGCTTCGGTTTAGTAGCCATTTTTATTATTATTTTACTTCGCCGGTGCCACACAATACCGACGAAGGAGGGAGTTCAGATGAGATTGTGGATTGCCACCCTCGAATTCAGCTAACGAAGAATTATTATGCACCATATTGTTGAAAGTTGTTATGAACCTATTGTAATCAGCATATTTTCCATCGAATCGAGTCAGCTTCAACGAGGGCAAACGAGTGTGCTTGGAGAGTCAAAGTGATGAACGGAACAAGTTTTGTTCAATCGATGTTCCTTTGCTATATCCTCCAAATGCCCTCTACTGCATCCGAAGGGCATATTTTTTCAATTTGAGATTGTATATGACAAATTTGTTTGAAGTACGATTCTAATATTTCTAACAGACATTGCAAAATCGTTGCATTAGTTTTATCGCCATATTTTTCTACCTTTTTCACTTGTTTTTAATTATTTATTTAGCAGTCTTACAATACTTCGGATGTTCAATTATTTAAAGATTCATAAAAATTATAATCTACTTATTGTTGACAAATTTTTCACATAATATTATTATTTCGAAGAACAGTATATATACTTAATATCCAAAAAATATTATTATCAAATTATTTTTTTTTAAGCTCAAAGGTTCGTCTCTATGTTTATTTTTCTATATATTTCGATATTTCGTTAATCATCGGTTAACATCTCCAGGAAATTTTTATTATTTATTTATATTTTATATTTATTTAACGAAATATCGAATATAGAAAAATAAACATAGAGACAAACCTTTGAGCTTAAAAATAATAATATATACATAGATTGTTCTTAAAATAAAAAAGGTGAAAAAATAAGTATTAAAAAAATTAAAAAAAAGATGTTAAAGTTCGTTTCGATTATCAATTTCGTTGGCATTCTATTATACAGCGTGTCTGGTGGCAAATTTATATTTTTAAATACGATTACTTCAAAATGTAATTAACGGTGCGGAGGGAGGGCAGCACCGTTGGAATTATCAATAGTGCAGATTTGTCAGTCACGATGTCGCAGTGGTAAAGTGACATCGCGCGTTCGCTGTGGAGACATTTTTTAAGAGTAATGATTCTTACGTAATTGCTCGTCGACAATTTTGTTCAAAGTTCGGTATTCGACGAATAAGTGATGGACCGAGTGTAAATTTAATTCGTCCGTGGGTGCTTCGGCTATGAATGCCCCACGGCCAGGGCCCAGTCGATCTTCAAGGACTCCCGAAAACATTGAACGGGTTGAAAGCAGTTTACGTGAAAATCAATACGGAAAAGAGCAGCCTCACTGGGACTTCCAAGAGCGATTATTCATTAAATTTTAAAAAAGGATGTGAAGGATCTGGATGACATACTCTTTAAAAAATAAAATCCGCATTTCCATTCTATCGTTCAATGCTCTTAATAAAACTTTGTATCAATTATTACGTTTTTTATTTAAGTTTGAAAATACAAATATGCTACCAGACACCGTGTACAGTTGTAATCCTTTATAAAAATTTCTTAATATGAGTTGTTCTTATTCTTGGTATATAAAAGCAAAATTCCTTAATCCATATGGCTGCATTTCATCTGATTACGTAGATATTCCCCTGCATCCCATATTGCCATTTTCGTTATAAAAATTAATGTATTTAGTTCCAGTCTCTATTTTAAGTTAAGGCGCCTTAACATATCAAGCATTACATAAATTGGAGTATATCTGCTGCATTTTAGAATTTACCTCATCGCCTTATTCTGCAATTTTTGTAATCTGTCTAATTGTTCGCTTACGCAGCATGTGTATAATATTGTGGACCCATATTGAAAATCGGGTTTTATTATTGTGTTATATATGTTTATGGCCGTTATCACTGATATATATTGTTGTCGGAAGGTTTCAGTGGCGAAGGCATAGCCACTGCTCACTGAACAATACCGGCTTCAGCTGATAGCAATCCACAATCACATCAGAACGCCCCCCTTCGGCGGTATTGTGTAGCACTGGCGAAGTAAAATAATAATAAAAATGGCTACTAAACCGAAGCTTCAGCACTGCTATAAACAAAGAACGTGCAAAAGCAGAGCTGTAAAATAATTAATTAAGTTTCACCTCCTGTCGTTTCTTTAACTATCCCTTTCCTATAGTTCCAGCACAAAGCATTGCATGTGTAGGGGTCATCTTCTGCTGGTGCTGGTCCCAGATAAAAAAACAAAAAACCATTTTTAACAAATTTTTGCATACATAGTCTATATTTTCACTTTATTTCAAATCTTTATCTATCACAAAACCAAGGTTTTTAACTTTGTACTTTTTTATAATTTCATTGTTTATTTTAAAAATGTAATTGCTAGCCATATTTATTTCCATTAATTTTGACTTTTTTTTCGTTTAACTTTAGTTTATTTTCCTTTAATCATTTTATTTATTTCCATACATTGTTCTTCTGAGATAGCTTCCGTGTATAGTAATGTATCATCAGCGTATAATACTATTTCACAATTCTTCAGTACGTTAGGGAAGTCATTTATATACAAGATAAATAAAAGTTCACCCAATATTGATCCCTGTGGAACTCCAGAATCATTCATTATAGGAGTTGATGCAATACCGTTGTTGTTGTTTCTTTCTATTTTTCAAACGGTTTATTATGTAGTTTACGACTTCATACTGGCTCTTTTTTGTTTTAGCAATGACATTTCTGTGCCACTAGAAATATTCGCTTCAGGAATTAAGTCATAATTTTTCGCCATTTCTTTTTTTTACTTGTCCAAAATTGGCGGTTAATTAACTTTTCGGAAAAATAAAAAAAATGGAACCCAAGTTGAGACAAGCCCAGTCGAATGGAAAACATTTATTCAAATCGGTTTATAAATGCCCGAGTCTTGAGGTAAAAAATTCACAGAAATGCAAAAAGTACCCATTTCAGTTAATGGGCCCGATTATGGTTTACAATAGTTGTTATTTTAATATTGTAATTTTGCAAATGCGATTATGGATTACAACTGTTGTCGGTAGTGTTGTATGTTAAGTTGTTTGTGTTTGACAACAGCGATTATGGTTGACAACATGTGTATTTACGTGTCAGTATTATCAAAAACGTACAAGAGCTTATTACCTGTTGTTTCGTGAGCGTTAGAAGTTGAAGAAGGAAAATGGAGAAAAATTTGTAAGTCGACATATAAAACTTAGGCTTAGGACCACCATTTAAAACTACAAAAGAATGGGAGGGTTAGGATGAGGTGTACTACATAATTTACATTATATTACGTAAAATTATTTCTATTTATTCATATGTATGGACTCAATATAACGCCAATTTAAAAAGAGAATTTTCTGCTAACAAGAGAAATGTTTAAGCTACTGAGCTTGAGCTTATTTGAACAGCACTGTTGAACTTGTGTCAATGCAAACGCAAGTAAACTCTAGTGGTTCTGCAATGGACTTGAGAACTCTTCCGATGGGGCGGCATCAACATTTGGACCTCAGGAGCTTTCACCTTCTGTTGAAAAGTACACAGCCACATTTAGAAAAACATATAACATCAAACAACACGAAAGATTAACAATATTAAAAATCAAGAGAAGATTTTAAAAACCTTAAAACGCTTAGAAAGTAATTCTTATAAAAATTATTAAATAAATAATAAAATCTACGAAATAAAAAAAAGAAGGAAGATTTTGAAATAAAATTGATAAAATCTTAATTAGAACTAACTAATAAAAGAAAAAAGAAATGTGATACTATGTATATATATATTGTATAATCTTTGTCCAGTCGTAAGATTTTTTTTTTTTTAGTTTATATAAATTTTTGTGATTTGTGTTTTTTACATGCATAGATTTTGAAGTTTTTTGTTATGTATGTATAGCATTTTTTAATGTTATGTTTGCGATGAATTAAAGCAATAAATATGATGATTCTTTTTGTTTTATTTATTTCTGACGAAGAATACGTTTCAATTTTATTTTTTATCTTTAGATTTGTTGGCGTACTAGTATGGTTTTTTATGCAAATATGTATTACAATTACATTCCAACTCTGTGACATAAACAACACCTAGCTGTTGTAAAGCATACTCGCAAAAAGGATTAGTGTTGTGTAGCCAAAGCAAAACGCAACATTTATGTGTTGTAAACCATAATCGGGCCCATAACCTTTTTATCATTTCTTTCATAAGTGTTACGTCCCTGTAATTTTTTAACGTTAAATTTTCTTTATGGTGCAGTGATACGCTGACAATTTTATTATTATCATATAGTTAGATGTATTAAAGGCACTTACTTTATTTTTTCTTCATCACGTTTCGATAGGAATACACTTCGTTTTAACATAATCATAGGTTCGTCATATTTCTTTTCGATTGGATAACTTTGAGTTAACTTTTCTAATAAGCTGGGCCAGGCGACCCGGACAATATATGGTCGATGGTGTGATTTAAGTTGAATTTCAAGAAGATTACTTGTCATCCACAGTCCAAAAATACTTTGCGCCAGCAATTTATTTGCTATTCCCAATTCTTCACAGCCTAAAGCAGCAGCTAGCATTACCTGAGAAGGACATTGTGCTGTCCCCTCAATTTCCATATGCACAGCAACACGTGACATTAAATACACACAAGTTGGTATAACCTACGATAATTTAAATAGTATTAATTTAATAGTTATATAGCTAGTAAACGTTTATTCTATTTAAAATGAGTTTTATTCATGATCTTACATTTTGAAGGGGTCTTGATAACGAAAGTGTTGTCTTCACAGAATTTGTGAAAGTGCCAGATGATGTTTGTGGAGTATTTTCAGAAACCGATTTTTCTGTACCAGAGACATCTGTATTTCTATCTCCTTTAGATTGATTTGCCACATAGTTGTTTGATTTTTTACTGGGGCCTAGGAATTAATTAATTAACATTTTAGAATATTATTTTAAAATTTCGTCTTATTGTTGTATATTTTACGAAATAGTCTTTGAAAATAAATGGTATTTATCAACATAAAATAAATACCTTTAAATGGAAAAATGTACAGGTATAACAAATTATTGCTTCCTAGCACTGTTTAGACAGCATCTCCTTATACATATTGGTATGATTAAGGGATAAATTTTGTCCGAAATGAACCGGTTCCATATAATGTTATTATCTATAAAACAACAGTCGAGAGAGAGAGGTTAGTGGCTGACCGAGCTTCTCTCCCTATATGGTATAAATGCTGCTGTAATGAGCAGTAAGATCTTTTGAACAAGTACAAGTATTCTGAAGTGGCAGAACTGAAGAAGAAACTCAAGAGTGATGGTACGAGAAACTCTACTTTTATCAGCCGCCAGAAATAGAAAAATTCTCGTGGCATAGAAGGGGAGCAGTAACCGTAAGCATACTGGGTGAATGGGGTTTCCAGTCGCACGGCACACGTATTGTTTTTTGCAAAGTTCTGATTTATGTATAACTTCTAAATCGGCATGCCAAAGTATATATGTACTCTTAGCTTGTCTTAGCTTGTTATAGTTTATTAATCATGTTAAAAATACCCATTTTTAATATTCGCAAATACGAATACGGATATCTCCGCCAATATTCGCTAAAAAGAAACGCGAATATTCAATCTGAAATTTAGCGACACCTTAATATTGACAATAACTCCCTTTGCGCCAAAATATAAAAAAGTCTACTGGGCCGAAAGGAATTCCGGCACTGGTCTTGATGCTGTATTCTTCGACGTTATTACGTCCTTTGGCAATCCTGTTCAGCACACAGCACCTGTAGCCCGAATTTCCGGAAAGTTGGAAATGTAACGCCGATCACCAAAAAGTGAGAGGCAAGCAACATTGAAAATTACCGCCCAATCGCAATATGTTTTATCATTTCCAAAGTAATGAAAAATATGCTAAACTTCCATCTGGGGAAGTATCTGGAGTCCAATAGCTTACTTAACGAGCAGCAATATGGCTCCCGTGGAGGACGCTCTGCGGGAGAGTTATTAGCCTTCCTCTTTGAAAAATAGTGCCGACCCATTCACCATTTGGTGAAAGTAAGATGGGCGCTCTAGATATTTCTAAAGTATTCGACAGTATGGCCTGGAGTACTCTTGTCTAAAATTTTTGGTGTCGCTTATATCGTCTCTCGATTTATATCTTCCTCGGGGATCGCGCTATAAGAGTTCTTATAGACGGGATCTAATCTCACGAGTTCGAGTCTAATTCGGCGGTACCTTATTTCTTATCTTTCTTAATGACCTTCTATGTCAAACTTCCAACCCAATCCACTCAGTTGTAGATGAAAGTACCATTTGCCATTCATACTCATTTTATCGTATTCCGACATCGACTATGATCGCGAAGATGAGGCAAAATAAGAATGATTTACTAAATGGTGACTTCACAAAAATATGAGAATGGGGTCACGCGAACATGGTTGATTTTAATATTCAAAAGATATAATGCTACATGCTTACATATGGACGCATTCCCAATCACGCTGACTCAACTGTAATTATGGGTGGTATAAGCATTGAGGAATCAGAAGCTCTTCATGTTCTTGTCATGAAAATTCAATGTGCTGTTCAATGGACTGAGCACATTTTTTAGGTCTCATTCAAGTGCCTTATATCCATCTTTCTCATGGTGCTCGAGTGTTTGACTATCACGTTCGGGAACTCTTTATCAACAAACCATTATCTGCGGCACAACACGCGTACTTAGGAGGTGAGTATACCGTGACTGCTATCCACAAGGTTGTGGGTGCAGTAGAAGGATGCTTTAGGCTTCAGCAGTACTCTTGAATGGAACCGATTGTTTGGGATATATAGGCGTGTGGTGGACAGTTTTATCTGCCTCTAGCCGAACTCATCACAGGTATCATCTGAGTAAGATTGGGTAGTTGAGATTGATATCTGTAGATTGTGTCCGAAGGAGGCAGAAATGGTGGCACACATTTTGTGTGAACGTCCGGCTTTAGCCCATGTCACATGGCCATTCTTACCCTCAATGAGGGTGAAATAGGGAAACTTGGTCTGCGTATGATGCCAGTGATAACTAACATTATAAATCATCATCTTTGGGTTAAATTTAAGAAAGAATTACTAATACTACAGGTGGTGGAGTACTAATTGATATCACAAATGTTTTTCCAGTGGAGGAAATTAGTATTAGCTTACATGTATATTTGCAGTTTATCGCAGTAGTTTTTAAAGTTAATGGTATTAACGTACATATATACATATAGCATGCTCATATATCCCACCCCAATCGAATCCAATAATATACAAATATAATATTGAAACAATTAAAATTGTAGCTTCTATGACCAATCCCGTTGATATAATATTTAGTTTTGGATATTTGAACTTACCTCAACTGAATACTATAATACTAAGATGACAACAAAGATAAAATCTTTAATATTTCTATGATACACCAAAATTATTCAGGGCTTGTCTTGTACCAATTCTGTTTTGTTCGAGTCCATAGAGAATGAAAATACCTTTAGTTTTTTTAGGTCTCTTCAAAATGTGATTTTATAACGATAAATGTAGTGAAGAACGGTTCTGTTAGATTTCTTTGTTTCCCAACGGATCTCTATACTTGTTCCTTCTATCTGATGGATCTGATATTATCTTTCAAGCAAACCATCGGTTAATAAATGGTTAACTTATAGTTGAAGTGTAAAAAAAAACCACATTCCTCCCCAGTTATTGAGTGTGCTTTTATAAAAAATACTTTATGAGAATATCATAAAGTATGTAATAATACATTTAACATATTTTTTCGGGAAAACGCACAATTTTAAAATTAGAATCATATATAAGTAAAAATAAAAAAAACAACAAGAAAAAATATAATAAAAATATGTATCAACCTTTGGCCATCTACATATCTACATACTTCAACAAACACTTATTTTATTTTCGCCCGTAGAATAATAACTGATAAAAATTAACAAGTTCCACTAAAGCGCCTGACGCACGATCAATGTTCAGCTTCAATATTTGTCATTTTTTTTTCTACCTTGGACCAGCAGTCAGGGGATGACCCCTACACACGCGATGCATTGTACTGGAACTAGGAAATCAGGTTATGGGAAGGAGGATAGAGGGAGTTGTGGAATGGACATTTGATTTGAATTTTCCCACGTCATAAGTGACAGAAAAGACCTCGGCAGGGAGTTTGTTCCACATACGCGATGTTCGGCCGAAAAATGAGTTCTCCCTATAATGCGTAGTGCGGGTCGCTGCCAAGTTGACCACAAATGGATGTGCTCTTAATGATGAACGCGTCGTGCGCGCGAATGATCGGGTTTCGGGAACAAGTTCCCTGATTTCATCAGAACACATCCCATTATAGCAACGATAGAACAACGAAGAGCAACCACGTTGCGACGATGCTCAAGAGAATTAATAGAGTTGGCTACATTACTGTCTTCTATGAGTTTCTTCGCTCTCTCCTGGACCCGGTCGGGTAACTTCAAAATAGTCTTTGAAGCACCGGCCCAAACATGAGAGTTGTATTCCATTTTCGGTCGGATGTAGGCGGTAGAAATAGTGAAGAGATCAGATGGGGTGAAGTATGTCTTGCACCGTCTTTAAAAACCGATGCACTTGAATGCTTCTTTTGAGTCCTAAAAAATGTGCTCAGTGCATCGAACATCGCACTGAATTTGCATGCCAAGAACATCAAGAGCTTCTGATTCCTCGATGTTTATACCGCCCATAATTACAGATGACGCAGCATCATCGGGCATGAGTTGATGTGTAAGAATGCTGCATTGGGTCTTTTGAGCATTGAAATCGACCCTGTTTGCCTGACCCCATTGCGATATTTTCATGAGGTCACAATTCAATGAGTCACTCATATTCTGCCTCAGCGAAGTGATCATAGTCGATGTTGGCCTACGACTAAATGAATATGAATGAGAAAGGCTGCTGTCATCTGCGAAAGAGTGGATTGGATTGGAAGTTTGACATAGGAGGTCATTAAGAAAGACAAGAAATAGGGTAGGAGAAAGAGTGGAGCCTTGCGGTATTGAATTTATCTTGTACTCGTTAGATGAGATTCCGTCTATAACAACTCTTATATCGCTATCCCTGAGAAAACTCGATATAAATCGAGAGAAGTTATCACCGACACCAAAAGCAATAAATTTGGACAGAAGTGCCCCATGCCACACTCTATCAAATGCTTTAGAAATATCTAGAGCCACGACTTTACTTTCGCCGAACTGGTGAATAAAATTACACCATTTTTCCGAGAGGAAGGCTAGTAAGTCGCCCGTAGAGCGCCCTCGACGGAAGCCGTATTGACGGTCGTTCAGTAAATTGTTGGACTCTAAATATTTCATTAGGTGAAAGTTCACCATACTTTCCATCACTTTGGAAATCGCGGAACAGATTGCGATTGGGCGGTAATTTGCAGGTTTGCTTGCCTCACCCTTTTTTGGGATCGGCGTTACATTTGCAACCTTCCAGCACGATGGGAATTGACCTGTATAGTACAGAGTGCTGAAAAGGATTACCAAAGGACGTGATAACGGCCCAGGAGACTTGTGTGCGAAAAATAGTCACACATATACGCTCTGTGTAATATTGACGAATATCAAAATGATTTTGATATTGAGTGCACATCGTAGTTGTGACGCATTACAAATGTAGTAAAAAGTTTTTGTAATCATATTAATTGAAGTATATCGCTCATTAATGGCTGTTAGGGACGTGCAAATTAAAAAATATAATGACAAAAACCAAAAAAAAATCATTATTGCTTTTTTTTTTTTAAATAAAGGAATAACTGCCGACGATAACTTCGATATGTTTGCACTTGAAAATACCCAAAAAAAATACACATTGACGAGAAATGTTGACGCAGTGTGTGAGAGGCTTCAATATATATACTAACACAAAGACAAATATTGAAGTTGAATACTGATGTGTGTATCATGGGCATTAAACATCAATTGTTAACATTAAGAGAACGCTAACATATCAGTTGTATTGTTAACATAAACAAATATTAAGTTAAGTACTGCTGAATGTTGCCCAACATTTTCGTCAAAATAAGAGAGTTGCAATATGGAAACAAGAGGTATTGCTGTGATAAATATATTGCATGCAAGATCATACTCACAGCCCCATTAAATTATATACTTGTTGCCAATTTATTAAGAGTATTTTGATATCATAAAGTTTAAGTGGCACTAATACAATGATAAATAGCAACTTTCTCGCAAATGAATATTAACACAAGTATTAAAATTTATTAAATGAAAACATGATGAGATACATATGTACTTAGATTTTATTTGTCTACATATGTTTGTAATTGTTGTACCCAACAATTATTACAAATTAATTAGTAAACAACTCAGTCTTTGCATACGTATATTTTATATCCCAGCGAACAATTCGTGAATATATCGGTGATACGTGAATGCTTGATTATTCTTGTTATAGAAATTATAAATAACGCCTCGAATTTAATTTGCCGACCATAAACAGGATTTTGAGCATTTGTGCCCTTCACAATGACTCAGTTGAGTGAATTTATAAGAGTATCTGACGGTATCGTTCAGTTTGCCGCATAATTCTCGGATAAACCTAAAGAAGATCACACCATATATACATTAGGTGTTCAAAAGGAGGAAATTAATCATCTTTGGTCATCGCTTCGTAATATATACGACACACTACTGGGTAGACTTAGGCCCGAGGACGATAATCTTTCTATAATTCAACATAAATATTATGTTGCATATGAGGCATACCTTAAATGTCTTTCAACTGCAAATGACAATTGAGAATTTAAATAAACGTAGCATTTTGTTGAAGTTAATGACTTTCATAATATATTCGCCTTCAACATCTCGCTCCCACCCTGCGACATATATTATTTTACTGGAGATTATGTCTCCTGGCCAACTTTCAGGGATATGTTCTCTGCCCTATATAAAAATAACCCTGGATTATCCCCCGTAGAAAACATTTATCATCTACTACAGAAAACACAAAATGAAGCCCGTGATACTGTCAAATCATGTCCTCTAACTAACGCTGTCTTTGAGATGGCCTGGAACAATCTTGTGGAAAGCTACGAAAACAAGGAAGTTTTACGCAATGCCCATCTGAATACTCTTTATAATCTTAACCCTATTACTAAAGAATCGGCACCAAATATAAAAGACGTTCAACGTAGAATGAATGATATAGCCAACTTCTCTCTTCTTAAAATAGAAACTGAGAAATGGGATGCAATATTTGTATATCTATGTTCCACGTGCCTTCCCTACGTCACCCTCGATTTATGGAAACATCACCAGAGTACTATCGACGACCTGCCTACTTGAAATCAAATGAATAAATTTATGACTTCTAGATATCAGACACTGGAGACATTTGCAGACATCAGGTCATCCAAGCCGTCTCTTATCTCCATTAATAATAAATCTGCCCCTAAACATACTAACTTTCGTGAATCCAGAAAATTTAACACTTATCATAAAAATATATCATCTTTCAAACTCACTAAATGCTTACTTTGCTCTGATTCTCACTCACTGCAACACTGCGCCATTTTCTTGAAAATGTCTATCGACAGTAAAAACCAAAAAGTTCTGCACAAACTGTTTGGCAATGTCACACGATATTAAGAAGTGCCGAAGTTTATAAAGGGTGGTTAAATTTCAAGGGCCGATGTTGATTTTGAATAAAACACAAACTATTTAGGAAATTATTGTAATTTTATTTTATTATGATATATTGGTATTACTCAATTATGTATGGAACAAAATATCGGCCAAATGGGCGCCGCGACCACGGCAACAGTGGATGATCAATTTTCGAAGAAAATCATCTTCAGTGATGAGGCACATTTTCACCTCAGTGGATTCGTCAATAAACAGAATTGCCGCATTTGGGCGAATGAGAATCCAAGAGTGATTGTCGAAAAACCAATGCACCCACAAAGAGTGACTGTTTGGTGCGGTTTATGGGCTGGCGGCATCATCGGGCCGTATTTTTTCCAAAATGAGGCCGGTCAGGCAGTTACTGTGAATGGTGTTCGCTATCGTGAGATGATAACGAACTTTTTATGGCCCGAATTGGAAGATATGGATGTGGACGATATGTGGTTTCAGCAGGACGGTGCCACTTGCCACACAGCTAACGAAACAATGGCTCTTTTGCGCAACAAATTCAATGGCCGTGTTATCTCACGTAATGGCGATGTCAATTGGCCGCCAAGATCATGTGATTTGACACCGTTGGACTTTTTTCTTTGGGGTTATTTGAAAGAAAAGGTGTACGTCGATAAGCCAGCAACAATTCAAGAGCTAAAGGATGAGATAATTCGGCACATTAACGGCATAGAACCTCCATTATGCCTCAGGGTCATCGAAAATTTGGACCATCGGATGGAGGTGTGCCGCCGTGGTCGCGGCGCCCATTTGGCCGATATTTTGTTCCATACATAATTGAGTAATACCAATATATCATAATAAAATAAAATTACAATAATTTCCTAAATAGTTTGTGTTTTATTCAAAATCAACATCGGCCCTTGAAATTTAACCACCCTTTACCTCTGCTCTATTTATAAACAAAAACACCTTACACATCTTCATCGTACATCCCTCACTACACTATGGGCTCAATGACAAATTTAGCGCGAATAAAGTCGTTTCTTCGAATGGCACAAAAATAAACAATTTTTTTGGTATTTTATTGGCAACACTCCACTGTGCATAACGGTATATTTTTTTCTTGTATACTTGCAATATTTTCGCTTCAGCATTGGTTTGAACACAAATAATTTTTTCATTTTGTTTTTATTAAGAAATCAGTCGATATTTTTTTGTGATTTGGAGAGCTTATAAAATAAAATTAAAACATTTTCGTTAATATTTCTTGCTTTTATTTACAAATTAGAGGTATGTACTTTTTTAATTCTTTTGTGTAGTATTCCGTTTAGAAAAAAAATTATGAAAAGCAAAACGTATTCGTTAATTGTGCATTTTTATCAGTTTTATAAATTTTGTTAGAGTTTTAAATGTGCATTTACCTAGCTTTAACCCCAATTTTTATTTCTGTGTGATCTGTAGCAGTGAATTATTAAATATTTAATGTATTAGCTGCCAGTTTTTGCCATTAAATTAAATATCGAAATTTTAGGTTACAATGTATATCACCAAAAGAGATTTGTGGGCGAAGGCAAATCGAACAAAAAGTTTTTTCGAGTCTAGATATAAGGCTTGGTTGGATGAGTTCTTTCCGCGAGCATGTATTAGAAACAGATCAGCATTTATTCGTAGAATGTTTGGTTCCTTAGCAGTTGAAATATAGAGACAAAGTTATATGGCAAAACCCAAGGCCTTCTTCTACACGAGTTTGCAGACCGATTAAGCTTACATTTGAACGAGAAAATAAGACATTAATTACCCAAAAAATTGAACTAATACAAACTCAAATAGCAACAATTTTTCCAACTGAAAAACAGGTTAATGATGATATTATACATGTTAACCACCGTTTCTTTTTGACTATGATCGATGGTAAAGTTTTTTCAACTATTGCAAATTTGTCGCCGCAAAGCTGTGGAATTTGTGGAGCTGCACCTTCCGTAATGAATAACATAAAAAAAATAAAGAGTTGAAAGTAAATGAAAGTCTTTATGAATATGGAATGTCGACTTTGCATGCTTGGATAAGAACTTTAGAGTGCATTTTGCACATTGCGTATAAACTTGAATTGCAAAAATGGCAAGCTCGGGGAGATTTGGACGTTGAAGCATACGTCGCACAGAGGGTTAGAATAGCCTGTTTTCTTGGATTAATTAAAAAAAAAATTTTAAGTATCGTCAAAATTTTTTTTTCCCGGTTAGAGTATATAAAATTCTACATCACTTGTCGTTAAAATAAATGTCAAAAGTGCTCTAGTGTTTTTGTAGTGAAACTTCAAAGTCAAACTTTATAGAAATTTTTGTGCAAAAAAGGCTGAAAAAAGTGAAAACTTTCCCGTTGAAAATTTTATTTAGTTTAAAAAGTATTGCAAAAGTTAACAATTTTTCAATGGAACCATCAAGTTCAGGTTATTTTGCAAATACTTCGTTAACATTTGTGTATCAAATTGTGTGTGGAAATGTTTTAGATTTAGTTATTTATATTGGAAATGCCAAAAAAATTTTTTATATTTTAAATGGATATATAGTTATTATTTGTCCACATTCGTGTCATAATTTTTAGTTTATATTAAAGAGGACATAAATCTGTATTATATTGCAAAATTTTACGCTGCCTTTTTATGCCTTTTAGAAGCTATGCATTGTTTAATACAAGTGTTGCAGCAGTCAAATTAGCTAAAAATCACATTGATCTCGCGACTGCTGCTGTTGTTGTGTGTTGTGTTTTGTTGTTTTTCATGTTACTTTTTTCTATTTATTTGTGCTCTTCTTTTCAGTATATTAATGATGTTATTTTTGTTTCTTTTAATAATATTCTTTGTTTCAATAATATTTTGTTTTTGTTTATTTTAATAATATTCTTTGTTTTGACAAATAGTGATCGTGTTGTGCAGTTTCAAGTAATCGGCTAAAAGGGATTTTTGAAATTTTTTTTTGTATTAGCATTATTTTTTTTTATAGAAACAAGTTCGAACGTTGTTTTTTATACTCGTCGAAGCTTATTTGATATTATGATGAATTCAAGCGCTCAAACAATGAATGACAAGATGAAATTTTTAGCTGAAGAAATCAAAAAACGCACCAACTGCTCTGAGGATAATATGTGTGATTTTAATAAAAGAACTGATGTTTTCTTTTATGAATTTAAATCTAGGTGGACTAGAGCGCATAGAATGAAAATGAGGTTGATTACTCAAAATAAAATCTGGTTGGAATCCTCTATTGGTTTTACTCTTGCCCCGACTGCAAAACGTGGTCGAAAAGAAATTAGTTTTACCGAGTCCAGTGGTTGGAGTAAATATAAAAAAACAAAGATTTTAAGAGACACCATATCATTGCCAGAGTTACTTTATGCTTCACAGGTTAAATTACAAAGCGCAGGTTATGTATGTTGCAAGGGCATAAATTTAAAAAAAAAGTTGAAACAACCACTTCCCACCTTGAAAATATCGAATACAAAAGCTTTGGCTGTTTTTGTAGAAGCTAAACTAACACGAAATCAATACAATGTTGTTAGACAAGCTGCTCCTCAAATATTTCCATCCTACAACAATATTCAAACTGAAAAAGAAAAAACTTACCCAGAATCGACCAGCTTTAAAATAAGCGAGACCTCCGTTGAAGTAACTTTACAAGGTCTTCTTAATCACACAGCGGAGCGACTAATAGAACTTCAAGAAACTGTTATTGACTCATTAGGTATTACGAACTGGAATGTAGTATTATATTCAAAATGGGGCTTTGATGGAAGCTCTGGCCATAGCTCATACAAACAAGCCTTTCATAGATCTGATGCTGGTGATTCATCAGTTTTTTTAACCACAATTGTACCACTTAGGCTTATGTTTGAGGAGAAGGTAATTTGGCAAAATCCACGGTCGTCTTCACCTAGATTTTGCAGACCCTTGAAAATTGAATTTACCAAAGAAACCGCATATATGTCAATTAGTGAAAAAAAAGAGTTGAAGAGGAAATAAAGAATTTAACCTGTTCAATTGTCACGATTGGTGAGAAAGTTGTACATGTTTTCTACAAATTAATTTTGGCAATGGTAGATGGAAAAGTTTGCAATGCCTTAACAGAAACCACATCAACACAAAAGTGTTATTTATGTGGCGCTATAAGTACGGTTTTTAATAATATAGAAGCCATGATCCAAAGACCTGTACATGTAGACAATTTAAGATTTGGACTTTCCATTCTTCATGGCTGGATTAGATTTTTTGAATGTCTTTTGCACGTGGCATATAAAATACCTTTACAAAAGTGGCAGGCTAGAACTGATTCTGAAAAAAGAACAGTAGCTGAAACAAAAAAAGAAATTCAGTAAAATTTAAAGAGAATATGGGATAGTTGACCAACCCAAACCTGGTTTTGGAAACACGAATGATGGGAATACGGCAAGACGTTTTTTTCAAAACGCTGAAAAATCTGGCGAAATAACAAAAATAGATGTTAATTTAATAAAAAAAATGCACGTGTTGCTTATTGCTGTATCCAGTGGCCATGAAATTAATAATGAAAAATTTAAAATATATGCACACAATACAGGACGACTTTTTGTTGAAACGTATCCTTGGTACAATATGCCTCCCACTTTGCACAAGTATTTTATTCACGGACCCGAAATTGTGTCAAATGCCATTTTACCAATTGGGCAGTTATCAGAAGAAGCGCAAGAAGCTCGAAATAAAGATTTTAAAAAAATATAGGGAGTTTCATTCACGAAAGTGCAGTCGCGAAAAATCAAACCAAGACATTTTTAATATGTTTTCGATAACCTCTGACCCAATTATTTCAAGCATGCGAAAATTGCCTACAAAGAAGGTTCAAAGCTTGCCAGAGGAGGCAATTGATTTCAGTGATGTTATTTCAGTGATGTTAAAGTTGCTTATGATGATGATAATGATGATGATGATGATGATGATGATGTTGATGATGATGATGTTGATGATGATGATGTTGATGATTAACTTTAAGATGTATAAAATGTAATGTTTAAGTTCTCATACTGTACTCTATGCACTATATACCTACACTGATATTTGGCATTATTTAATAAAAATTATACTCAAATATACTTTGAAAACATTTTTTTTTACTTATTTTAATGGTATTAACTGAAAAATAAGGAACATAGCTTCCCTGATTTGATCCAAGAAAACATGCTATTCTAACCCACTGTGCGTCGATCGTAACATTTCTGGACAATTATCCTACCATCCGCAACATTCCCTTATTAAAAACAAATTTCATGACCTGCAGCTAGCAGACTTTGACATGAAAAAGGGATGCCAAATAGATTTGCTTTTGGGAGGTGACGTATACCCACATATTCTTCGCGATGGTATTAAGTGGGATAAGGACCACAAACTCGTGGCCCAAAAAAACAGTCTCTTGCTGGATTTTTACGGGCCAGGTTCCATCGGAAGTTCAAAGTACTACTGTTTCCTCCTTTTATTATTTAATCGAAATGAATCACAACTTGACACGTTTTTCGGAACTGGAAGAAGTTAGAGAAGCAGCTTACCCGTCGGATGAAAGAGAAAGAGAAACTGTTTACTGAGAGTAGCACGTACTTTTTTTAAGCTCCGTTTAAATTTGATAAATTGATACAATTAAATTTTGTTTTGCGTTTACATTGTAAATGTTAATCATTGTGTACTTTGTGTTTTTCATAAACAATAAAAGAATATTTTTATCTGAATAAAAATCAGCATGGACAGTGTTTGGATTCAGTGTTTATGTACATTATCAAAAGTTTTAATACAACAGTAACATTTAAAACTGTGCTTTTTATTGCTTTCGTTCTTTCGTTAGTCCCCGTACATATTGTGAAGCATATGCTGCAAAAGTTTTTTGAATTCTCTTTTGAAAGTGCAGCAGTGTCCATACATGAATCTTTTGCTTCATGTTTAGTATTTTTTATTCCTCCCTTCTATCTTCTTTTTTTAATTTTTTTTGACATTTCTCAACACCGAATGTAAATATAAAATAACTACCCTGTGATAGAAGGTGTGAATATTTTTTTTTGGATACACATTTGAAGCACAAGGTATAATTTGAAGCAAAATGGACGCTAAGAAGAAAAATTATATAATAATTTTTATATAATTTATTTTTTTTTTAAATTTTTGATTATATTTCACAAAAAATTAAAAATAAAACAGGGTAGCTATTATTATGATAGAAGTTAACAGTATACCAAATGAAAATAAATAAAATGAAACGTCAAATACACCTCATCTCAAAAGATGCAAATAAGAAAATCGTCAGGAAAATTGGTTTTTGTTTATAATTATAATTTTGTTATAATTTTGTTATAATTATAAACAAAAACCAATTTTCCTGAAGAAGCTACACAAAGGAGTAGCGAAATATTGAAATAAATATAAAATATATAAAAAGACCTTAGGCTTAAAATAATTAGTGTTATTAAATAGTAGATTATCTACAGTAAAAGTATGAATTATTATTTAAAAAGTCACTGGCAACACAGAATAATATTAGCAGTAAATTAAAAGACATGCTTTTGTTATTGTTTGTGGGTGATTGATTTGAGAAAATTGTGCTATTGTTATTTAACAAAATGATGAGATTTAATAAGAGTGTTGTTGTTATTTAAATTGAAAACTTGTTGGTATGACAATTATAATTTTGTTATAATTATAAACAAAAACCAATTTTCCTGAAGAACCTACACAAAGGAGTAGCGAAATATTGAAATAAATTAAAATATATAAAAAGACTTTAGGCTTAAAATAATTAGTGTTATTAATATAAAAAAAGGTCAAAAAACTAGAAAAATTAATCTACTATTTATTATAAAATAATACCATGAGTGATTCAAGATTTAAATGTTTAAATAAAAAATGTAACTTCAATAGTGATGACGAAAGAATGATTATTTGTTGGCTATGCGCAATGGTCTCTGTCATTTTAAGTGTAGTGGATTGAAAACACTTGTTGCTAAAGCTCTTCAAAGCACTAAAGGTCTAAGATGGTGCTGCAATGACTGTCAGAAAATTGATGCTGAATGTTTAGTTTTTACCAAAGTACTAAGAATACTTTTAGCAACATTGAAAATAAAATGTCTGTTTTGTCTAATGAAATCGTTGAATATGGAAACTTATTTGGTAATTTTAAACAACTTAATGATTTGCAGTCTTTTTGAGTCTTCTCCTAAACGACGTAAATCCGCCAGAAATAAAAATAAAGCCAATAATGAACAATTAATCACCCATAATCAGCCTAAAATTGTTTCTGATTCGTACAATACCCTTGCAAATACTGGTCAAAAGACCAACAATGAAGCGTTATCAACACCTGTGGTAAAGACAATGAATACGGTGTTAATAAATCAGGAAAATTTTGTTGTTGATCAAGGTCCAAGTCCATCAGGATCTGGTGTGTTGAATAATGTCCAAAAGTCTAAAAAAGTGGCGCTCTATCATCTTCCGTTCCGGGTCCATCAAGTTCTATTGCTGTCAGAATTTCTCCTAAGCAATTAATTGTTTTGCCTCCGAAAAGATATATATTTATTTCCCGTTTGGCTTATGATACAATTATCGAAGACGTTGATTATTATATAAAATCCAAATTGGATGCTGCAGACGATATATTTGTCACTAAATTTTCATATTCAGAGCCGAGGAGTATAACATCATTTAAAATTCGTGTTCCAGCGCATGTCTATGACCGAATTGTTGATCCTAGTTTTTGGCCTGCAAATATTTTTGTACGCGAATATATAGTTAAGCAAAATCCAAGGTATAATAACATTGCTCGCTTGCCTTCTGAAAATTTATTGGTTCCAAAAAACTAATTACCTCTAAGGATCGTTTAAATATTATGTACCAGAATGTTCGTGGCTTGAATACTAAACTGTCTACTCTCCTTCTAAATAGTTTTGTTTTTTCCTATGATGTAATTATCTTTACTGAGACCTGGCTTTGTGATGACGTTTTTAATGCAGAAGTTCTCTGCAATAAATATCAAATATTTAGATATAATCGCCCTGCTCGAAGAGCTGGTGGTGTTCTGATTGCTGTTTCTTGCTTATACCCATCTGAAGTCATTGTAAATGATCCTTCTAACATTGAATTTGTTGCTGTTGCCGTAAAATTGAAAAATAAAAAAACGTACTTGACTTGTTCTTATATTCCTCCGGAATCAGATTCTTCTGTTTACGATAAACATGTTCAAGCCATTGAGTCTGTTGTTTTACATGTTGATACAAACGACTCTATTTTTGTGGTTGGTGACTTTAATTTACCATCAATCTCGTGGAAATATACACCTGATACACCTTATTTAATACCGGTAAAGAACGGTGGTCAGGTGTGAGCCCATAGGGTAAAGTCAGAGTACGATCCTTATGGAGAAACAAACAAGAAGACTTACTGCCTCCACGCGGCGGCCACCGTTAACATGCTCGGGTCTGGGTCTTTCTAGGAAACCTCGCTCACCCTACACTGTGGATTGTCCTTGTGTGGTGGGAAGCGTTTTTTCCTTTCTGGAGACCAATACTCGGTCATGGCTGAAGTAAGCAACGATTTGGGGGCCGGATCATGGTGTGATGCGACCCGTGCCTGGGATCAGCTTGGCTAGAGGCCCCCTTCAGAAAATAGTCTTATTGGCTCCACTCCAAAGGCCGACCCTCAAAGGGGGCCTACAGCTTCGGTTGGGACGCCACTAGTGGGCCGACCCGACTCTTTAGCGGACGCCAAAGAAAAAAAGCTCGACCCACAAGGGGGCTTATTGGCTCCACTCCAAGGGCCGACCCTCAAAGGGGGCCAACAGTTTCGGTTGGGACGCCACTAGTTGGGCGACCAAAGTCTTTTGCGGACGTCGTTGCTGCGGGCGCGATGTGTAGCGGTGACCAGGACTCCTCCACTTCCCGGCGCGGGGTGGTTTCCGGGACCACCGAGGGTGGGGGGCGATGCGATCTTCAGGAGGAGCGGTCTGGTGCTAAGGTCGCCTTCTGTGAGATGCTCCCCGCCCCCGGTGGTGACCACGGATGGGGCGGCTTCTGCCTCGCCTGTGGAAGCCGGATCTCTGGGGGATACTGTCTGCCCGACGACCAACGGGGTCGGGGGCGGTGACGCGCCGCGTGCGGGTGTGTCTGGTCGGGCGGGGGAATCGCCGCGACTGGGACGTATCCGCGACATGAGGGCGAAGGAAGAGGCCGCGATCGCTCAATGCAGGGCTGTGTTGAGCGGGATGCGGGAAGCTTGTGTTCGGCAGAGAAACATAAGTGGTGAGGTGAAGGGAGGCGTGGCCAAAATGGCTGAGCTTCTTGATGTCGCGCTCGATTGTAGGCGTGCGTGGAGGGCAGGGGAACGGGCCGCTTCCGGGTCCCCACTGGCGGGCTGCGACTCTGCTTGGGGGGGATACTCCTGCACCTGCTGCTGCGGCGGCTCCCACAAGACGGTCGGTGGGTGGTCCGGCTGCCCCCGCGCAACGGGCTAACGGCCCGACTGCCCCCACCAAATGGGCTCGAGGCCCGGTTGCACCCGTTAAACGGGCTAACGACCCGAGTGCCCCCGCCGGACGGCCTAGGGGCCCGGGTGCCGCCGATGAGCGGGCTGCTGGCTGTCCGGCTGCCCCTGCGAAACGGGCTGCACCTGCCAAGCGGGCGGCTGCCAGCCCGGCTGCCACTGGCAGATCTAAGAGGGCCAGGGCGGAGGGGCCGGATGGGACCCTCGGGGCAACTCCTGCGACCGGGGATGGTGACTGGAGGACAGTCACCTCGGGGAGAAGGAGGAAGAGACGGGGTTTGGGGACCCCGGCGGTGGACGATGGGAGGGCACCGCCCACGGTCCGTCGGTTGCGACCTAGGCGCGCGAAGCCTGAGGCGGTGCTCATTAAGCCCGCGGTGGGGCACACCTATGCGGGGGTGCTGAAGGATCTGCGCGGCAGCGTGACGGGCGACGCAAAGGGAGTACGGTACGTCAGGAGGACGGGGGCCGGTGACGTCCTGTTGGAACTTGGGAGGGGGGATAGGATTGACCCGGAGTTTGTACGGCGTCTGAGGGACGCTGTCCGCGAGACAGCGTCGGTCGCGGAATTAAGACCGAGCGCGACCGTGGAGATGCGGGGTCTTGACTCCTTGACGGTCGTGGAGGAGGTGGAGATGGCGGTCCGTGGTCTGCTCTCCGGGCGCGAAGAGCAGCTACGCGTGAGGGTGACGGCACCGGACGTGCGCGAACAGGTTCGGGCGTACGTTACTTTGTCGGTGGAGGGCGCCGCGAAACTGATCGATATTGGCTACGTGCGTGTCGGATGGATCAGGGCTGCGATGCGGATGTCCGAGAGTGTCGGTAGGTGTTATCGATGCTTTGGGGCGGAACACACCCAGGCAAAGTGTACTGGGACAGACAGGAGGCAACTGTGCATAAGGTGCGGAGGAGCAGGACATAAGATGAGGGACTGCACAGCGGTCCCCAAGTGCGTTCTGTGCTCGGGGGCGGGGCGCGGTAGGACTGACCATCTGCCGGGCTCGAAGGGCTGCCCGCTATCCCGCAGATGAGGGTGCTCCAGGCGAATATTCACAGGAGCAGGACGGCAGATGCTCTGCTATGGCAGATGGTTGCCGAGAGGGGCGCGGACGTGGTTGTTATCAGCGAACAATACGGTCCGATGCACCGAGGGTTCTGGCTCGGGGACGAAACGGGTACGGTGGCGCTCTGGCTACCTGGCGGCGGTGAACTCGCGGTTGCGCGGTACGGGATTGGCTGCGGCTATGCGTGGGCTCGGATCGGCGGTTTTGTGCTGGTGAGCTGTTACCTCACTCCTAGCGAAAGTGTGGCGCGATTTAGGGCGAAGATGGCCGCTATCGAGGACGCTCTGGCTGGTATGGCCGGACCCTTTGTGGTGGCCGGTGATTTCAATGCCAGGGCTGTGGAGTGGGGTGATCCGGTGACGAGCACGAGGGGGAGGTGCGTCCTGGATATGGCGGCCAGGTTGGGCCTGGTGGTCATGAACGCTGGCGGTGCGACCACCTTCAGGCGGCCGGGGTGCGAGTTCACCACTCCTGACATCACTTTGGTATCCGAGAATCTGTCTGGGATGATCGAAGGATGGAGGGTGCTCGAGGAATATACTGGGAGTGATCACCAGTATGTTGAATTTGGGATAATATCGGAGGCGGGCGTCGCGCGGTAGCACGGGGGGAGAGGCGCGCGTGGATGGAACGTCGCGAGGTTAGACCGCGGGTCGTTCTTGGCCGGTTTCGACGGTACTACGGTTTTGGACGGTGGGGGAGACGCTGACTCCCTGGCGGGTGCTATGATGCGGCGCATTGTCCGTGGATGCGACGCATCGATGCCCCGATTGTCGCGACAGACGGGGAGGCGACCTGTGTACTGGTGGACGGTGGAGATTGCTGGACTCAGGCGTGACTGCCTCCGCAATAGGAGGGTCTATACTAGGGCTAGGCGGGCCGGCGAGGCTCTACTGGAGGCCAAAGAGTACAAGCGGTCCCGCGGGGCGTTGCGTCGCGCGATTATGGCGAGCAAGAAGGCGAAATGGGAGGAACTTCGGAGCGACCTGAACCGTGATCCATGGGGACTCGGCTATAGGATCGTGGCGGGAAAATTGGGCGCGAGCCGCGATGGGGTACAATTGGACGGCGCGCGGATCGATGCGATTGTGGGGGCCTGTTCCCCACACACCCTCCGCTGGGTGGTGAACGTGGGTCCTACGATGATGAGGTTTCACCGCCCTTTACCGGGGAGGAGCTGAGGATCGCCGCCGGGGCTCTTAGGACGGGGAAAGCCCCTGGCCCGGATGGGGTACCGTCGGAGGTGCTGAAGATCCTGGCTGAGAGCAGGCCGGAACATTGCTTCCGGTATATGATGCTTGTTTAGTCCAGGGCGTCTTCCCAAGACGCTGGAAAACACAGCGGCTCGTGCTTGTTAGCAAGGGCAGGGGCGATCCGACCCAGCCATCGGCTTATCGGCCACTTTGCATGTTGGATGGTGCCGGCAAGCTGCTGGAGAAGCTACTGCAAAGAAGGCTGGCGGAGGCCGTGAGGATGGCTGGGGGGCTGTCGGATAGACAGCACGGCTTCAGACCTGGCAGGTCAACGCTCGGGGCGATTGCTGATGTGGTTGAGTGCTTTGAGCGCGCTGAGAGCGAGAGGCGCTATTATCCGAAGCGCATAGTTGTCCTGGCAACACTCGACGTTCGGAATGCCTTCAACAGCCTACGATGGGCTGATGTTCTAGAGGCGCTACGGGGGAGGTTTCGTATTCCCGGATACTTGTATAGAATTCTCCGTAGTTATCTGGACGATCGGGTACTGTTGTACGATACGCCGACGGGGCGGAGGAGCAGGACGATCACGTCCGGCGCGGCCCAGGGATCTGTGCTGGGCCCGGACCTATGGAATCTGACCTACGATGGGATCTTTGGGGTGGAAAGGCCCGAGGATGCTCAGCTCGTGGGATACGCGGATGATATAGCGGCGGTGATCTTGGCGCGGGATATGGATGACGCCAGGGGGAAGCTGAACCTGGTCATGATTAGGACCCGGATGTGGCTTGAGGACCACGGCTTGGAATTGGCCGGGGAGAAGACCGAGGTGATGTTGATGACGCCTGAGACGTCTGAGACCCCAAACTGTCCGGCGATGGCAGGACAGGTGGACCGCGGCAACGGTCGGCAGGTGGACGGCGAGGCTCATTCCCTGCGTGGAAGTATGGATTCGGAGGAAATTTGGGGAAGTTAACTACTTCCTGACACAATTCCTCTCGGGCCACGGATACTTCCGAAAGTACCTGTATCGGATGGGCAGGGCAGATGGTCCCGACTGCATTTACTGTAGTATTACGGATGATGATGCAGAACACACTCTCTTCGACTGCACCAGTGACATACTGAGAGAGGTGCAATGGCGCAGCGGGTTGGCGGGTTCGCTCCTGCCACCGTGATAGGGAGGATGCTCGATTGTGAGGACAATGGGGACGCTGTGCCACAGTACGTGGGATACGTTCTGCGGAGGAAGAAGAGGGACCTCGATGCGCTGCTGCTTAGCGGGGCCCCCTCATACGGGCGGGGGCCGTGGCTCTGGGCCTTCCCGAAGTAATGCGGAAAGCGGTCCCGGGGAGGAATCTACCCAGAGGAGGAGGAGGGAATTTTTTAGTGGCAACACCACTCGACGCAGAAGACGACGGTCTCTGTAAGTGCGAAGGCATTTTCAACCCTACCACACACGCCAAAAAAAAAAAATAAAAATACCGGTAAAGAACAGAAACTGCCATGATGAATTTTTAAACTATATTTTTGGATTAGCTCAAGTATGGATTAGCTTTAGTATCAAATGAATTGTGTCTTCAATGATTTTGGGAAATTACTTGATTTGGTGTTTGTTAATGATGTTGATGATTGCACTATTATTCGTTCGAAACCTATTACACTGCCCGAAGACCAATATCATCCTACGATCGAAATTAGCTCTTCTATTCCATCCGAAGATAAGTTGACGGCTTCTGTAGCTGGTAAAGTTTATTGTTTCAAACGAAATAACTAGTTTGTTGAATGATTTAATAAAAAATACATGTTGGAGTGACATTTTCAATATTCCGATAAATAACAATGCGGATATTGATTCGATTATTACCATTTTTTACGATAAAATCTACTCGTTTTTTGAAACTTGTGTTCCTAAACAATTTGTTCTCACTTAAGTTGGACCACCATGGAATACGAGGCAGCTGTCACGTCTAAAAAACATTAAGAACAAAAATTATAAAAAATATAAACGGTCTGGTTCGTTTGTTGACTACGGAAAATACGCAGTCAGTCGTTCTCAATATAACCTGCTCAATCACGCTTTGTATAAGGATTATTTAATCAAAGTGAATAACAATTTTGTTCGGGACCCAAAATCTTTCTATTCATTTGTTAACTCTAAAACAAAATCCAGTGGATATCCATCTGTTATGAAACTTCATAATCAAGAATCTAGCAACGTTGATGTTATTTGTGATTTGTTTGCTGAGTTTTTCGCCAGTACTTATTCTGATGCTGTTTACGATAATGGAAATGAATATCCCAATGCGCTTGCATTGAATCTAGTAATATCTTTTCCTGCACTAAAGTGCACTGATATTTTGTCTAACTTGAAAAAACTTAAAATGTCCTTTAATTATGGTCCTGATGGAGTTCCAAGTTGCATTTTAAAGCGATGTGCTGAATCATTTGCCACACCATTAACTTTATTGTTTAATGCTTCGATAAAATATGGCTATTTTCCTGTATTGTGGAAAGATTCGTATATAATACCTCTATATAAATCTGGTAATAAGTCCGATATTACGAATTATAGAGGTATTGCTAAATTAAGTGCCATTCCGAAACTGTTTGAAAAACTACTTGCCGATTTTTTATGTCATCACACTGCATCGTTAATGTCACCTTATCAACATGGTTTTAGAAAAGGGTGCTCAACTACAACTAATGTTCTTCATTTAACTACTTTAGTCAATTATGCATTTACCCAGAAGAAACAAACTGATGCCATTTATACGGACTTCAGTAAAGCATTTGATAAAGTCAACCATCAACTTATTCTTGCTAAACTGGATCTATTCGGCGTAACTAATAACAGTTTAAACTGGTTAAGATCGTATTTAATTGATAGAAAAAAAAATATAAATCGATACAATCTCAAATGAATATTCAAACCAATCAGATTTATATTGTCTTGACTGCAAAAACCCCCAATCAATGGAGGACTTTTGTAGCTAATCGCTATTCTATAGTTCGTAAATTAGAAAGAGGTATGTTCACGTTGACTCTAAAGATAACCCAGCTGATATAGCTTCCTGCGGTACTACAGCTATTGACCTCACCTAAAATACCTTGTGGTGGCATGGACCCCATGGTTAAAACCCGTACATTCATCGTGATCATCTCATATTATTCCACCGTTTTAAAACAGTTGACATTAGTCAGTTTAAGCTGAAGGATGTAAAAAAGAGATTAAATATAAAAGCCAAAATATATATTTACATTACCAAGGGAAAGTAATATACTGTCTTTAAACCCAATTCATAGACCTCGACGGATTCATTTCTTTTTTTATCTAGGACCAGCACTCAGGAGATGACTCCTACACATGCGAAGCATTGTGCTGGGAACTATAGGAAAGGTATAGTAGGAGAAACGACAGGAGGTGAAGCTTAATTAACTATTTTGCAGCTCTGCTTTCGCACGTTCTTTTGTTTTTATACTCGTAGCAGTGCTGAAGCTTCGGTTTAGTAGCCATTTTTATTATTATTTTACATCGCCGGTGCTACATAATACCGACGAAGGGGGGTGTTCTGATGTGATTGTGTATTGATATCAGCTAAAGCAGGTATTGTTCAGTGACCAGTGACTATGCCTTCGCCACTGAAACCTTCCGACAACAACTGACACACAAAGACACACTAACGCACATCAGAAAAATGCGAGATGTTTATTTTTATTTTAAAATTTTAGTCTGAAACTGGGGTAGAACCCAGGTCTGTTTTTTGGTTGTGTAGTCAACGTGCAGACTACCATCCATCGTGTCATCGCCACCCTCAACGGAAGACTCTCACAATATACAATTCTCAGCTACAATGAGCGGCTCCCAAAAATATTGCCGTTTCACGAGACTTTGCCTTCAGTTAGCTTTCAAATTTTCATGGAGAATTCTCTCTTTTGTTAAGATTAATGCGTCACGAATTTTGGGTTCAAAACTTAAGAACTAACGAAGTTAGTAATTCGCAACTGCAAGGACTGCATACTACAAAAGAAAATTCGAAGTGACCAAATAAGAGAACTACTTTTTCAGGTCTTTTTACTCACACAGGTGTGGATTTTGCGGGCCCGTTTGAGATCAGGTCTTATGTTGGTCAAGTTTGTAAGGTTACTGTAATAAACTCAACACTTGTCGTTTTTCTTAAAATAAATTGGTTTATTAAAATTAAATGTTTCAATACAGAGGTTTGTTCACTTGTGTACCTGTTTGATGAGTAACAAATCTTATTACTTAAATTCTTATGAGAACCTTTTAACTTATGTACAATTACAGTTGTCGCAAAACCAGTATTGATAAGAAATATATAATTATACTTTTATATATATATATATATTTATTACTTAAATAAATAGCGGTATTATCAAATATATAAAATGCTTATGTAACCAACAAATAAAGGGTGGTTAAATTTCAAGGGCCGATGTTGATTTTGAATAAAACACAAACTATTTAGGAAATTAATGTAATTTTATTTTATTATGATATATTGGTATTACTCAATTATGTATGGAACAAAATATCGGCCAAATGGGCGCCGCGACCACGGCGGCACACCTCCATCCGATGGTCCAAATTTTCGATGACCCTGAGGCATAATGGAGGTTCTATGCCGTTAATGTGCCGAATTATCTCATCCTTTAGCTCTTGAATTGTTGCTGGCTTATCGACGTACACCTTTTCTTTCAAATAACACCAAAGAAAAAAGTCCAACGGTGTCAAATCACATGATCTTGGCGGCCAATTGACATCGCCATTACGTGAGATAACACGGCCATTGAATTTGTTGCGCAAAAGAGCCATTGTTTCGTTAGCTGTGTGGCAAGTGGCACCGTCCTGCTGAAACCACATATCGTCCACATCCATATCTTCCAATTCGGGCCATAAAAAGTTCGTTATCATCTCACAATAGCGAACACCATTCACAGTAACTGCCTGACCGGCCTCATTTTGGAAAAAATACGGCCCGATGATGCCGCCAGCCCATAAACCGCACCAAACAGTCACTCTTTGTGGGTGCATTGGTTTTTCGACAATCACTCTTGGATTCTCATTCGCCCAAATGCGGCAATTCTGTTTATTGACGAATCCACTGAGGTGAAAATGTGCCTCATCACTGAAGATGATTTTCTTCGAAAATTGATCATCCACTGTTGCCGTGGTCGCGGCGCCCATTTGGCCGATATTTTGTTCCATACATAATTGAGTAATACCAATATATCATAATAAAATAAAATTACAATAATTTCCTAAATAGTTTGTGTTTTATTCAAAATCAACATCGGCCCTTGAAATTTAACCACCCTTTATAACTACAAGTAGCACTGTAACTTAACAAGTAAATTTATTATTAACTAAAGCAAGTACTTAAAAAGAATGTAATCATTTGTAATTAAATAAATCAATATGTACATATATCACAGTTACAAAAGGGTACGTTCTTGTTTTTGTATGCTTCGCGACCAAAGCGATTCATTTGGAAGTGACTAGTGAAATATCTACGCCCGCTTTTTGGCAGTCTTTTCCCGATTGTATCTCGTCGAGGATGTATCCACACCGTCTGCTCTGATAACGGTGGCTTATCGCAGTTTTTATTTCAAACCATTGAATGGCGTTTCATCCCTCGCGGAGCCCCACACATGGGAATATTATGGGAGACCGGTGTTAAGAGCTTTAAAGCGCACCTTAAAATATTACCCATACCCAAAAATTTACGTACGAGGAATTTTCGACCATGCTTGCTCCCATCGAAGCATGCCTAAATTCATGTCCACTTACCCCAATAGCCGAAAATTCGTCAGATAATAACGCCTTAACACCCGACCATTTTCTCATTGCAGCTCCGCTTTTATCCCCAGTACCCTCAACGCGACTTTGAAGTCAACGATCTTGTAGTGATACGACGTGCCAAATTACCTACAATTCAATGACGACTTGGTGGCATACATCCAATGGTCTGGTTACTCGACCGATTGTTAAATTAGTTTTGTTGCCCCCTTTGAACACAAATCACTACTGTCTTACTCTTCCAGTATCGACGTCCACCGCGACGTCTGAAGACTAATCGTGACCATGGTTATAGTCACTTTCCTATCCAGAATCGAAGGGGTTCGTCTGTGCGTTCAATAAAGCGAAAGGATTGTCGTTACTGCGATATGGATCATCCGTTAGGAAATTGCATTGGCTGCAAGAGGCTTTCAGCAAAATGTCGTTTAAAGGTTGTACGCAAGTATGGATATTGTATCAACTGTCCTGCGCTCTTTCATTTTGTCAAAGACTGTCAATGCCGTGATAGATGCAAGGAATGTCTTTCTAAACGCCACACTCTACTTTATTTTTTTAATCTAGAGCGAAATTATCGACAACAAAAAATCTACAACCACGTCGGAGAAAATTATGTACCAGAGCAAAAACCACAAACATCAAGTCGTTACTCTGTCAACGCCAGCACGTTAGGGGGAGCAAATTCTACAGTCGGTCCCTTCACGACATGAATAATATACGCATATTTTAAAATTTTGTTTATTATTGACAAACCACACACATTTAAAACCACACATATTTAAAATGAATTTCATATCTAAAAATGATTAACCTTATTATTGTACACTTATCTACTGGACCTCATTTTGTTTTTATATTGTATTCCTGCAAGAGAAGGTGGGATGTTTGAGTGAGATTGTTTTAAATGTATTTATTTTATGCACCTTCAGTGTAAATTTGACATCAATTCCTCTGAATAATAATATATCTCGTTCTCATTTCTGTGAGAACTGCTTATATTTTTAACTACACATGTATATCGTTTCACGTTTCACGGCCAGCTATAAAACGTTTCAAATATATTTCCGAAAACGCGCGTTGGACTGAGCTCAACGATTTCTTTCGGCATTTCAATTGGAAGCTCTGCTTCCTTGACAATGACGTCAATGCCATGGCAGAAATGGTTGAAAACATAATATTGCTCGGTATGAAAACTTTCTTACCATCGAAGCAAATTTCGATTAAACCCAGACCGAAGTCATGGTTTAATTAGACATGCAGACTTGAAGTCAGATCCAGAGAGGATGCATTTTGTATCTGGCGCAAAAGGGCGAGATCTTCGTGCGCCAAAGTGCTAAGACGTGAAAAAGTTCTGTACGAGCAGCGTCTTCGTACTAAAGTGCGTACTGCCCAACGGGGCAGTAAAAGCTTTGGGTTTTTTGTAAAAAGAGTGAAGGAAAATGCTAGTTCTTCTATTCCGGGTCTGTTGAAGGATGATAAATTATTCACTGACCCGGTTGGAAAGCTAACTTTCTAGCTGAAATGTTTGCAAGTAACTCTCACTTGCCGGAGAGCAATCAACCACTGCCAGCTCTCGAGAGTGTATCCGTAACTATGCCAAAGATATAAAGGGTTTTGACGAACCTCAACATAAACAAGTCTCTGGGCCGGATGGAATTCCTGCACTTGTTCCGAAACAGTGTTCTTCGACGTTATCACATGGTTTGGCAATCTTTTTCAACACTATGTACTATACAGGCAAGCAACCCTGAAAATTATCGCCCAATCGCAATATGCTCTACCATTTCGAAAGTAATGGAGAGTATGCTGTATTTCCATCTTATGAAGTATCTGGAGGCCAATAGTTTACTTAACGAACGGCAATATGGCTTCCTTGGAGGACGTTCCACGCGAGACTTATTAGCCTTCCTCTCGGAATAATGGTGTCGATCCTTCCATTTCGGCGAAAGTAAGGTAGTGGCCCTTGATATTTACAAAGCATTTGCCAGAGTGTGGCATGAAGCACTTTTGGCCAAATTTTTGTGTCGGTGACATCTTCACTCGATTTGTATCGAGCGTTCTGAGGGACCGCGCTATAAGATTTGTTATACCCGGGATCTCATCTAACAAGTTCTATATTAATTCAGAGGTACCACAAGGCTTTATTCTTTCTCCTACCGTATATTTTATCTTACCTACTGACCTTTTATGTCAAACTTCCAACCCTATCGACTCTTTTGTAGATGACAGCAGAATATGAATAATTCGCTAAATGGTGACCTCACGAAAATATCGGAATGGGGTCACACGAACAGGGTCGATTTCATGCCCAAAATACCCAATGCTGCATGCTTACACATCGCCGTATGCACGATCACGCTGCCTCATCTGTAATTATGGGCGGTATAAACATGGAGGAATCAGGCATTCACGTGCCTCGGCTTTTTAAGACAGTGTAAGACCTACTTCACCCCATCTGATCTCTTTACTATTTATACCGCTTACATCCGACCGAAAATTTAATACAACGCTCATGTGTGGGCCGGTGTTGCAAAGACTATTTTGAAATTACTCGACCGTGTACAGGAAAAGGTGAAGAAACTCATAGGAGAATCGTCGCAACGTGGGCTGCATTTCGGTGTTCTATCGTTACTATAATGGGATGTCTTCTGATAAAATCCGCGAACTTGTTCCCGAAACCTGGTCATTCGAGCGCACATCATGATCATCATTAAGAGCGCATCAATTTCTGGTCTATTTGGCAGCGGCTCGCACTACGCATTACAGAGAAAATTCGTTTTTTGGCCGAACAGCACGTATGTGGAATAGACTAACCGCAGAGGTCTTTCCTGTCACTTTTGATGTGGGAAGATTCAAATCGAATGTCCATAAACACTACTCCGCCACAATGCAGCGCATGTGTAGGAGTTATCCCCTGAGTGCTGATCAAAGAAAAAAAAATAACTAAAAACGGTTACTGAAACGAAGCTTCAAAAACACGTCTCCTTGACATCAGGGGCGTAATACATTGATGTATGCTGATGATGTTAAAATATTTTTGAGTGTTAAGCAATCATCTGATTATCTTTTGATAGACAATGATTAAGATAATTTTCACACGTTGTAAAGTCAATTTAATGGAATTAAATTATTCCTACGAGAGTGATCTTTGCAATTTGGACACTGTCGCAACAATTATAGACTTGCGCATATTGTTAGATACAAAACTAAATTTTGTGCAATATATGACTATAAATAAAGCGCGTAGCGTTTTATCTTTCATTTAAAGGTTGTCGAAGGAATTCGACGACCCTCTTTTAACAAAACAATTATACACATCGCTTGCAAGTCCAATTTTGGAATATAGTTCAATCATTTCGGACCAATAGTACCAATAGGGGGTGCTGATGGCGAGTAGTCAGCGTGTTGGCTCTGCAACCACAAAGACCCAGGTTCGATTCCCAGCCGGGTCAAATCAGAAAAAAAATTTTTCTGAGTTTTCTGTGCTACAGCACCCTCCTTCGTCGGTATTTGAGCAATAATAAAACGTCGGCGAAGTAAAATAATAAATAAAATGGCTGCATTAGCTTACAAATAATGCGTCAAAAAACATCAGAGACGCCGCAACTTTGCTTTATAATTTACACGCAACTGCAGAGTTGTGCAAGAATTAAGCTCTATCTTCCTACCACTTTCACCACCTGTCTATTTCTTCCCTATCCTTCTCTCTAGTTCCAGTGCAATGCATTGCATATGTAGGGGATAGCCCCTGAGCACTGGTCCAAGATAAAAAAAAAAAAAATAGTACATACCGATAGCATTGAATCTGTTAAAAAAACAGTTGAGAAATATTTTCGTGCCTTTGTTGGACTTCCGCCATATCCAACAAGATTAGCAAAAGTTAACCTACCTAGCTTAAAAAGCCGAATAATAATGCTCAATTAAAATTTTATTTTTTACCTAAAAATGGCAGCATCTGTTGTGAATTTTTATTGAGCAACTTAACTTTTAACATTCCCCAACACTCGTTACGAGCTTTTAATCCTTTATACATAAAAACTTTTCGAACTAAATTTGCTATGTCTGATTTTTTATGTTGTTGATGTAATGAAATGTATAATGTTGTTGATATTTTCTAAATATATTTAAATACCATTAAAAGTACTATCAGTCAATCAGCGATGGGGTTGGAAGTCGAGAATTACCACTCGACTACAAGGCGTCAACAGAATTTAGAGCATATGATAGGATGGGTACGGATTTCTATTGTTTTTGGAAGGACCGGCAATCTTTTGATACGAGGGGGTCGAAAAGAGATATGATTTAGTATTGGTCTACTTTACACATTCCCAAAGCCCTGAAGCTTCAACAAGATATCGCCATATCTGCAGGCAATACTTAGTGTTAGTTAATTTGAATTGAAGCAATTAATGAATTGAAATCAATACATAATTTAAGCGTAAAAATAAGCAATGTAAGAGATAAAAGTTGCGACGATGACGATGAATCATTTGAATATTTGTACTTTGCGTGGTCGTTCAAAAAATGTGCTTAAATCGATTGGGATATCTATATATTAAAATTACAAGCGGAATAAATATACCGCAACAAAAAATATTGAAATATACAATCCGTAAAAGCTGTCGAAAGCAATACATTGCATACGAGTATTTAAGAACAAATGCTTACAAAAATGATGCCAAACGCACTAACGTAATTGTTACATCGGCTCATCGCAACCAAAAATCATGGAATATATGTAAATGTGCAAATTGCATGTGATTCCATTTTGTTATCGAGAAATACAGAAATTCTTCCAGGCAAGAACTAATTTTTGATGGGACAGCATATAAAATCCTTACCACCTAAAAACGCTAAGCATATTCCAATTTAATTGTAATTTTGTAAGCCATTATTAACATAAATTAATATTTAAAGAAAACACAATCATCGACGCAATTAAAAAAAATATGAAGAACTCTTTAGTTTAAGAACGCATGTTAAATTTGTTTGCCACATACCTGGTGAGTTATGCAAAAGTGAGTGGACAGCTACGACATTAGAGGCATTCATAGTTCCCTCGAGTACAATATTTGCAGCGCAGCTTCTGATGTCTTCAGCAGCTAAACATTCCCCACTTGATGACGTGGATACCGGTACTAGAGCATTGCTCATACTGTCTGCTTCGTTTCGTACTGCGCTTACTACGCTGGAAACACTAGAAGACGACGTGAAAGTGTTTCCGCCTGCAGTTTGTATTTGTGCTGTGGTTACCACGCGATGTACTGTGTACATTATTGGCGGTACTTCAGACTGCAGTGAGCTCATTGTCAGTGATGCCGGTGCTAAAGCTTGCTCACAGTTGTTGTTTTCATGTGTTTGCGTAGCCGTTACTATTCGGCCTTTACCCAGTGCTAAACTACCACTAATTGTACCATCCAGAGAATCTGCAGTGGGACTACATGGATTATTTTGTTCCTGAATACCACCCGAAGCACTATTGGCTTGCTGTTGATTATAATATTGATAGTGGTCTTGGGATGTTTGATGAGAGTGGTGTGAATAGTGGTGTTGAATCTGTGCCTGATGATTATGTTGTTGACGTGTTTGTGCATTTAATTGCACTGAAATTGGTGGTGAAAGCGAACTAATACTGCTAATAACACCATCATTTCCCCCTCCGTTACTAGCAGTTACAGTGCTACTTGAATAAAAATCATCACGACATCTGTAATCCCCAGTATTATGATATAATCGATTTCTTAATGAAAAGAAATTGTTGTAACAATCAATCGAATTTAATATTAAAATATCTCTTATACTTACTGGTGTTCTTGTGGAATTAATTTTCTGCGATGGTATTGTAGAGAACCCATTGGAACTGACATCACATTTATGTAATTGGCATTACCACTTGAACTGTTGCAATGGGCTCCGTTATTTATACTGCATACACTAACTGCAACCGATGGGGACATAACACCACTGTTTCTAATGCCATTGCCATACTCAACATTGCAGTTATGTCGGATGTTACTGTGCGACGGTTTTGAAATTGAATGGTTACTGCGTGACATTGATTCCTTGCATTTGAAGGCATCCGCAGAATAACATGAATCACATGAGGCATGGTCTTGTGATGTTATATAACCGCCTGCATTTGAGATCACTGAGGCTGATGTCGTTGTAACATTTTTTGTATTATGAGTGTAAAATTTATTTGAATCCATTTGCAAGTAAACACATAAAACTATTCCGTCAACGACTCACACCATATAAACACTCTAAGATGTCCAAGTATTAGCAGTAAAAACTGCAATCAGCAACAGCATTTATCGCCTCGTTTATTGCATCTTAAGTTGTTACTACTTTTATATGGCACAGTTTTGGATATTTGAAGTTCGAAATAAATCTAGTTTTCAAATAAGTCAAAATAAGCAATAATTGATGCTATTTCCTCTGTAAAAAAGGCTTGTTTACAGATTTAGATATTTATTTGGAATCTGAAATTAAAATGATAGAAATTTACTAAACCATCGAAAACTGCTGGTAAAAGCATTAAAAAAACTCGAGAAGCAAAATAGTAATACTGCAAAAAGCACTCCTGCATAAAGCTCCTTTTCTGAAACGTGTCTGTCCCAAAAAATATTTTTCCAAGAACAACTTTTTCCTCAAAATAAATTTTCTAAGCAGCATATGAGTGTTGGAAATTAAGAACGAAATTCAAATACTAATAAATCCAAATCTATTTTTTTTTTTCTTGGAGCAGCACTCAGGGCTGACCCTTATACATGCGATGCATTGTGCTGGAACTAGGAAGTGAGGTTATGGAAGAGTAGTGTTTATAGAGATTTGATTTGAATTTTCCCACGTCAAAGGTGTCAGGAAAGACCTCTGCAGACTTTTTTCCACATACACGCAGTTCGGTCGAAAATTGATTTCTCCCTGTCATGCGTAGTGCGATTAACTGCAAAATTGACCATAAATTGATGCACCCATAATGATAAACGCGTTGTATCCATTAATGAACGGATTTCGAAACAAGTTCCCTGATTTCATTAGACCACATCTCATTATAGTAACGATAGAACAACGAAACACACCCCACATTGTGACGATGCTTACGAGAGTCAATAGAGTTAGTTGACTACCCTGCCATCGCCAAGGTGTTCCTTCGCCAACTCCTGTACATGGTCGAGTATCTTCATATATATAGATACATACGGATAGAATTTGCTTACATTTTAAACAGGGCGATTTGGATAGAAATTTAAAATATGAAATGGGTAAGTTACAAATCTTTTGGTTTGTGCAGTTCTTTACATAATAATTTGAGGGTGGCGATGGCACGATGGATGGTAGTCTGCACGTTGACTACAAATCCAAAAACAGATCTGGCTTCAACCCCAGTTTCAGGCTAAAACTTTTAAATTAAAAATAAACAACTCGAATTTTTCTGATGTGCATTAGTGTGTCTTTGTGTGTCAGTTGTTGTCGGAGGGTTTTAGTGGCGAAGGCACAGTCACTGGTCACTGAACAATACTGGCTTCAGCTGATAGCAATCCACAATCGCATCAGAACGCCGTCCTTCGTCGGTATTGTATAGCACCGGCGAAGTAAAATAATAATAAAAATGGCTACTGAACCGAAGCTTTTAGGTAATATAATATAAATGCAGCCCTATTACGGTTCTCGAAATTGTGCTTCGACTATTGTCGTATTGGTTCTCGAATTTTTTTCTTTGTGGTACTACGTAAAATTTTCGACTATAACAAATTTTGTAACAGAATGAAAAGAGGAGTGTAACACAAAATCTTAAAAAGAGTTAAGTATTACGAAGCAGTGTGTTGTGAACTGTCAAAAATAATAATAATAAAAAGAAATTGGCGGCACCAAAAATAAAAGGATCATTAATTTTTTTGTGATATTTCCCATCATTTGTTATAAAAAAAATTTTTTAATGTTGAGCTGTGCCTTACTTTTATCCTATGATGATGAAGATGAGTATACGGTGGCAGAGCTAAATACTTTGCGAAGAGAAAGAAATTTAAAATTCATCACTTACTGTGACTATGAAAAATTAAGAATGTTTTTGCGAAATAATGTGAATAGTGATTAAAAATGCTGTTTTAAATTCCACAACAGTTAAAAAGAGGAGGAACTTTTTGAATGCTGAGGTGGCACCTTGGATAAATGGAAATCTAAGATCTTTAATAAAATTGAAAAGCAACTTTCTTAGAGCCAGGAAAAGAAAATCTAGTATACATTTGATCGATCGAATAAAAAGAATTAGTAAAGTAATTAAGATAGCTACAAGAGAGGCATTGAGATATTATTATCAGGATAATTTAGAGAAAGTAGGGAATGATCCGAAGAAATGCCGGCAATTTTTATATCGAACACTTGGCAGGAATAACAAATCTGATGTAATGTTGAAAGATAATCAGGGAAATGTGATACGTCAGGACTATATGAAATTAGAAATATTTAATCATAATTTTATTAGCTCCTCAGAAGATGTAAAGCGACAAATTATTTCTATCCCAGGTGAAAGTTCGAATGAGTTTAGATCGTTAAGGCGCCATCATAATATCTTCAGATTTCAACAGGCAAATGGAACTGAAATTCGGGAAATAATTCGAAATTTGGATGTACAAAAATCACCAGGATTTGATAATATTTCAACGAAATTGATCATTGAATGCTCTAATGAGCTGGTTTTACATACAGTTAATCTTTTTAATAATTCTATTAAGTTTGCAATTTTTCCTGAAATATTGAAAATCCAAAAGATTATTCCAGTCCCTAAGGTAAAGGGCGCGGATAGAGTGGAGAATTATAGATTATCGTTATCGATTATAGACAAAATTTTTGAAAAAGTTATTACTAGGCAACTAGCTAGATATATGGAAGTAGATGGTCTTCTATCGGATAACCAATATTGTTTTCGGGTTGGATGTGGTACTGATGAGGCGGTCGTTAATGTTAGTTATAAACTACATATGTGATTGTCTGGATAAGGGCTCGACAGGTGTTGGATGGTTATTCTACGACTTTTCTAGAGCGTTCGATTTAATAGAACATACAATTTTGATAGAAAAACTGGCGTTTTATGGTATAACAGGAAGGGAGCTTGCATACTTTAGGAGCTATCTAGCTAATAGAAAACAGTATATTAAAATTAATTTTGGAAGTAGTTCTATGGAATACGTAAAGTACGGGGTGCCTCAAGGAAGTGTACTAGGGCCGTTGCTTTTCAAAAGTTACGTGAATGACTTAAATAATATTGGATTGGTAGGAAAAGTTTTTATGTATGCGGACGATTTGTGCACCTTTTATCCGTTTAAATATCAGGGAGAACTTCAATCACTGATATCACATGACGCGGAATTAATCAAAGTTTTCGAAAATTAATAAACTTATTTTAAATGCGAGAAAAACACAGTCCATACGATTTAAGCCTCATCAGACCCAGCATTCTGATTGTACGGTGGTGATAGATGGAAAAGTAATAACAGAAGTTAATTTGGTGAAGTATTTGGGAGTATTCCAAAGTAACCTTACTTGGCAGTCTCACATACAGCATATAAAGTCCAAAATAGCTCCAGTAGTTGGCATTTTGTATAAACTGAGGAATAAATTGAATGAAAACACGAAATCAATGGTCTTTGACTCGCTGATATAAAGTAATATAAATAACTTGTCCCTCATTTACGCCCACAAGGTGAATTCCGATTTAAAATCCATACAGGTTTTGCAAAAACAAAGCTTTAAAGAATGTTTATAAACTGCCAATTGTCTTTCCTACTTTGCAATTATACCGAGATATAGCATGTACGTATTACCTATTTATGGCCTCCACAAAATGCAACTACTTGTGTATGTATACAAAGTTCTTAACAATATAGGATTTCATGCAATTCAATTGCAGAGTATGCAACATAACGTCAATATAAGGAATAGTGCCAATATACAAACAGTAAGGTGCCGTTTAGAAACCACGAAGCAAAGAATCGAATATAATGGTAGTTTGCTATATAATAATTTGCCAAATATATTATATATTCAAAATGTAAAACTTTGCCAGATTGTCTCAAGAATGCCATAATGGCGCTGAGACCCTATTTGTAATTAAAAAATAATGGGTATGAATAAATTGGAAATTTTAACCACTAACTAAAAACCGTGGTATGTGTAAAATCGAATATAATTTATGTTAAAGAAGAATTATATTTACAAAATTTGTTACAGATTTGTGATCATAAGCTGCAAATTATAAATATCATCTTATTATCCAGCATCAGCTTACGATTCATTAATATGGAATGCAAGTGAATTAAAGCAATTTTTAAAAACAAATCATAATAACGATAAAAACGCATGGCTATTAGGTGAGACCAATATAATGGCGTAAAACAATTTGAAACAAAGAATTTAAGAATTTTTTTTTCAAGGTGATGCAGGCTATCCCCTGGAGACATTCCTAATTACACCGTTTAGAACAGCAGGAGAGGGTACTCCCGAAAGTCGATTTAACCATGTACATTCTCAAACCAGAAATACTGTAGAGCGCACAATAGGCGTACTTAAAAAAAGTTTCGGTGCATATTAGGAGCAAGACAGTTACACTACCCACCAAATGTAGCAGCAAAAATTACTAACGTTTGTGCAGCGTTACACAATATTTGCATTTATTATAAAATGGATCTCCCACAAATTGAAAATGATATTAGTGAAAATTTTAATATTGAAACAACTGAAGATTTAACAGCTTCAAATATAAGAATCAAAATAATGCAATCAATGAACTTTTAATATTTAAATAAAAAAATACGTTCTTGATTTATAAAAACTTAAAATTTATTAATTTCTTTTTTTTATTTATTTTTTTTTTTTGGACCGTCACTCAGGGAATATTTCATAAGATGGAAGTTTAGCATACTCTCCATTACTTTAGAAATGGTAGAGCAAATTGCGATTGGGCGATAATTTTCAGGGTTGCTTGCCTCTCCCTTCTTGGGGATCGGCGTAACATTTGCAACTTTCCAGCACAACGGAAATTGGCCTGCATGGTATAGGGTGCTGAAAAGGATTGCGAAAGGACGCGATAACGTCGAAGAGCACTGCTTCAAGACCAGTGCCGGAATACAATCCGGGCCAGGAGACTTATTTATTTTAAGGTCCGCTAAAACCCTTTTAACTGCACGAGCCCGAAAGTATATCTTTGGCATAGCTACGGATACATGCTCGGGTGCGGGCAGTGGTTGATTGCTTTCCGGCAGGTGAGAATTACCTGCAAACATTTCAGCAAGGAGGTTAGTCTTTTCAACCGAGTCAGTGAATATTAGATCATCCTTTAAAAGAGACGGAATAGAAGAACTAGCATTTCCCTTAACTCTTTTAACGAATGACCAAAAGCTTTTACTCCCCGTGGGGCAGTAAGAACTTTAGCGCGAAGAGTTGCTCGTACAAAGCTTTTGCACGTCTTAGCACTTTGGCACACGAAGATCTCGCCCTTTTGCGCATCATATCAGTATCTGCGTTTTTATCATTCCGCCAGATACTAAATCCTTGCTCTCTGGATCTGACTGCAAGTCTGCACGTCTAATTAAACCAAGACTTTGGTCTAGGCCTAATCGAAATTTCCTTCGATGGTATGAACGTTTTCATACCAAGCAATATTATATTTTGGACCATTTCAGCCATGGCATTGACATCATTGTCGAGGAAGCAGAGCCTCCAATTGAAATGCCGAAAGAAATCGTTGAGCTCAGCCCAACGTTCCTTTTCGTAAATATATTTCGTAGCTGGCGGTGAAAGGCCTCGAAGTTCCGCAAACGAAAAGGAGGCAGAAATGGTGCAATGATCCGAATTACCGAGAGGTGCGCTAATGTTCATTTCATACTTGTCAGGGAGTGAAGTGTGAAAAAGGTCGGGGGTGTTGTGTTGGTGCCAGTCAACACATGAAATATGTGTTGGTTCATTCACTAATTGCGCAAGGTGATTGTGCGCTGCGAATAGCTCAGTATATTGGCCTTCTGGAGTTGTATTGCTCGAATGGCGGAGCCACGATAAATTATGGATATTGAAATCACCAGCAAGAACGATTTCACTGTTCGGGTAATTTTCGAGGATCTCCGATATAGTGTCGGAGAGTGCATCGAAGTTGCATATAGGTTTCTCCCTTTCCGTATTTGGGCTTCTGTAAAGAAACCCGAAATGCAAAAGATGTGTCCTGATTTTGAATTTAACCCAAAGACAGCTAAACTCGGGATCATGCGTGCCTAAAGATTGCTGTCACTGGTACACAACCTCATTGCGTATATAAATTGCAAGGCCACTGTGTAAATGGAAAACAGATAGGATGTGATACCCAGGTATGTGAAAATCCTGTGCGTCAGCATCTTAAGACACCTGGGTTTCACTTAATGCGAAAACGTCCGGCCGATGGAGACAAACGTGAGCATAGACAGAGAAGAAGTTTGCCCTTAGACCACGTATGTTGCAGAAGTCAATTTTGAATCGGACTGTCATGATATACGCGAGAAAAGTCAAATAAAATGTCTATCTTTTGTATTGTAGTTGCCACTGAGCTAATCGCTGCTTGAACGACTGCCGGTGATCAGTGTTACTCCTTCATTACCAAACAGTCTAGCAGTAGCCAACACAATGGCACCAACAATGCAAAATATTTAGTCGGGTATGGTAAAGGGAATTAGCACAATGACACGAAAAAGGCCATAAAAGACCTGAAGTGACAGCACTGGTTGGTAGTGTCAGCACTGATTTGTATTTCTCGCCCGTCACTGGTATAGCGGTTTCCTCTTTTTTTTCTTTTTCTCCTCAGTTATTCCACCGTTTAATTTGTTATTGTTTTTTGTATTTTATTTGTTATATTCAAGTTTATTGTTTATTTATTTGTTAATGTAAAATGATCAAACTTTTTTTTGAAGGTTCTTTTGTTTCGTTGTTTGTCACTAAGTTGTTTATTTTTTTTTTTATTTTTTTTCCACTTGTATTTTAATTTTTTTTAAATTTATTTCTGTTGTAACTGTTTTAATTAAATTGAAGACCGAACAGCGGACCAAAGGAAGATACGTGTATACCGGTCGAACTAATAAACACTCAAGGTACATAGTAAGTATGCAATTGTTCTTTGTGTATAAAATAACTAAAATCACATTTTATTTAATTTGAGAAACACAAATAATGTAAAAAATGTATGACTTAAAGCCAAATCATGAATTTTTTACATTGGGAGTTTTTCTGTGTACTATAAAAATAAATATTCAAATATCTATTATAGTTACATTAAATAATAGAATATATGTACTAAAAATTAAAATCACATTTCTTTCATTTGGTTTAAATATGCACATAAAAATTGGTAAAATAGTGTAATATAAAAATTATTATCAAATTCCATTAGTCTTTGTGTTTCAAATTACCATTCGTCAACGATTTTTGTAATCCTCTAGTTCAACTCTTCGTTCTTTAATATCGATTTCATCTGCTCTGAATTGTAGCATTAATCTTCTATATTCGTCATTTTTCTTTGTTTCTTGCTTATACAATTCAAACCGTTCTTTTTTTATTTTTAGCACACTTTTAAAAAGGCTCAGATATTCCTCCTATATTTTATGTTGTTTGCGAGCATATCTTTCTATTTGTTTTAAAGAATCTTTCACCTCACTGTACAAGTCTGTTTGAACCTTTAACTGTTGTTTAATTAGATCTTGTTTGGCGGAAACATATTTTGTAGCCTTTCTTCGAATATTTTTTGACGTAATTGGGACACATATTTCAACACTTCCATTGATTTCAACAAAAGAAATATTTCCGACTTCTTTAGAAGAACTGATACCTATTTCCTCGCCATCGGGACTAATTATGCTGTTCAATTGCAACAAAGCTGAAGCTGCTTCTTCTACCGGTGTCAATATATATTGGTTATTTAAACCTCTACCCGTTGTGCGCCCTTCAGTTTTGTTATGAAGAAGTTTTTTCTTTAAATTACATTTATAGTCAGCCCACACTTTCATCCATTCGGGCCCCGTACGAGAAGGTGGTCCTAAAGTGTTTAGCTTATTTGATATTTGTACCCATTCTGCCTTTGTGTCCACTTTGTGTATGCCATTGTGGTATGATTGCGCCAATTCGGTTTTTTTCAAGCAACTCTACCATTTTTTCGAACTGCTTGCGTGTTAATAAAAATAAATTATTTTCATTACATAAAAACAGTTTCCATAAAGTTTATTAACAAAAATACTTACTCTTTTGATGCTTTCATGACTTGTAAATTTGTTTTTTTTTTTGTCGAATGAAATAAAATGGACGATTATTTTTAAAACTTTTGACATTTCATTTTGAGAATCGTAGTACAACAAATTGTAAAAGAATTGTTACAGGGTTGTATTCTTATGGATTTCGAGAAGTGTAGTATCATAGTGTAAAGACGAGAAATTTAAACCTCGAATACGAGAATCATAATAAGGCTGATTATGTAGTACATCTCATAGTAACTCTTTGGCATTCTTTTGTAGTATTAATTGGCGGCCCTAAGCCATTCAATTGCTCTGCAAATTGACCCCATTTCCCCTTGAGATGCAATTTGTTATATCCAAATGGCAGCTTGCCTCGGGTTATATCAGCATTAATTTTCTTAACTTGATGTTTTTCATAGTTTTACCAATTCCTTTTTATTTGTAATTTTGCTAAGAAATATTTATAATTAATTATTTTTTTATTGTTTTGTAAATTTTATATCGAGCCTTTGGTGCAATACCGTCGTAATTCAAAAAATCGTGAACTGAGAAAAATGCATTTGAAGTTTTGAGCCATCTTTTTGATAGTATTTTCGTCTACTAAAATTATTTTTTTTAAAGTTTTTAAATAAAGAGGCATGTTTTGTAATGTTTTCTGTTTGTAAATTTCTTGTCATAAAAGAAATATTTCATTATTGCAAATAAATATTGTTGGAAATAGCTGGAGGCAATGAAGACATTTGTAGCTGTAGAATCTGAACAGTTAGATTTAGAACAATGATCTTTTTTTCCTTTAGATATGGTGGTTAAATTGCAAGGGCCGATGTTGATTTTGAATAAAACACAAACTATTTAGGAAATTATTGTAATTTTATTTTATTATGATATATTGGTATTACTCAATTATGTATGGAACAAAATATCGGCCAAATGGGCGCCGCGACCACGGCAACAGTGGATGATCAATTTTCGAAGAAAATCATCTTCAGTGATGAGGCACATTTTCACCTCAGTGGATTCGTCAATAAACAGAATTGCCGCATTTGGGCGAATGAGAATCCAAGAGTGATTGTCGAAAAACCAATGCACCCACAAAGAGTGACTGTTTGGTGCGGTTTATGGGCTGGCGGCATCATCGGGCCGTATTTTTTCCAAAATGAGGCCGGTCAGGCAGTTACTGTGAATGGTGTTCGCTATCGTGAGATGATAACGAACTTTTTATGGCCCGAATTGGAAGATATGGATGTGGACAATATGTGGTTTCAGCAGGACGGTGCCACTTGCCACACAGCTAACGAAACAATGGCTCTTTTGCGCAACAAATTCAATGGCCGTGTTATCTCACGTAATGGCGATGTCAATTGGCCGCCAAGATCATGTGATTTGACACCGTTGGACTTTTTTCTTTGGGGTTATTTGAAAGAAAAGGTGTACGTCGATAAGCCAGCAACAATTCAATAGCTAAAGGATGAGATAATTCGGCACATTAACGGCATGGAACCTCCATTATGCCTCAGGGTCATCGAAAATTTGGACCATCGGATGGAGGTGTGCCGCCGTGGTCGCGGCGCCCATTTGGCCGATATTTTGTTCCATACATAATTGAGTAATACCAATATATCATAATAAAATAAAATTACAATAATTTCCTAAATAGTTTGTGTTTTATTCAAAATCAACATCGGCCATTGAAATTTAACCACCCTTTATATTTGCCCAAAGATCATTTCTGCATACCCAGCTCAAAAAATTTAAACTTTGAATTACTATGGTATTGCACCAAATGCTCGATATGTATACTTCCTATTTTCTCCATTTTCCTTTTTCAACTTATAACGCTCACGAAGCAATAGCTAATGAGCTCTTGCACGTTTTTGACAGTACTGACAACACATAAATACACATGTTGTAAACCATAATCGCTGTTCCTAAACGCAAACAACTCAATATACAACACTACCGACAACAGTTGTAAACCATAATCGTATTTGCAAAAATACAACATTAAAATAACAACTGTTGTAAAGCATATTGGGGACCTTTATTTATTATCCTTTAAACAAAGGCTAATGATACCGTATACTGTTTAAATCCAAATAAGCAGGCGCATTTTAAGATGAAAGTTATTTAATTATTCTTTATTAAAAATTTACTGCTTAAATTCTAAGTGAGAATTACTACATGACTAAAATGAGTGTTTTGCTAAAATACACTCATGACATAATTAATTATAATATTTACAATGCAAATTATGAATATTCGACCAGGCGATCATGAATTTTGAGTGTTTTACAAAATCCATGATCGAGTAGAATTCTAAAATTAAAACGCTGTGGAAGTATTTTGGCTTTGAGCAATTTCACATTGGTCTAGTTTTACTTTCTACAGCAAAGAGTGAGGCGAGCTAAAACACAGAAACATATTACACTTGCGGCCGCAACAATAACAGACTGTGTGTGTGTCTGTATGCACTTCCCTCGATTGTCCGTCTTTGTGAATTCTTGGTGTGAAATGATCGCCTGTCGTGCCATTGTTTAATGTTAGCTCTGTTACTACTTTGTATCGGTATTGTTGATACTGCATTCCTGCTATGCTAAAGCACTGTCGTATTAGCAGCAGAGGAAACGGATTTGAGTATAAGCTTAATGCAGGTTTAGAACGAGTTGCGGTGTGGACTGGGATCAATGGTCGAAGGCTTAACCCAACAAAATCAAAATGTATGTTGCATCATAAAAGATTGTTTCGCACACTTGCAGCACCAAGACTCTTTTTTAACAACCAACACATTCAAGACGTTCGGGAAATGAAGAACTTGGGTATTATATTCAATGACACGTTAACCTGTTCAGATCACATTTCAACAAGCTATGGGAACACATTTTCGATGCTTCATAGTTTCTGAGCAACACAATTCATTTAGGAACCGGCTGCTCCTGGCGAAAAATTACTTGATTTCTAAACTTACATATGCTTGTGAAATATTTTCAAACGGTGACGCAAAAAACAGATGGAGGCTAAACGTTACGTTTAATAATATAATAAGATATATCTTTGGCTTCAAATCTTTTGGAAATCTAGCCAAATCTGAGGTGTTCTGATGACCTCATGAAAATAAAAACGATACTACTACTCCACAAAATAATCAGTACTCATCAACCCGAACAAATGTACAATCGTCTTAATTTCAACAGATCTGAACGGAAGAAATCAATAATTCCTATGAGATATCATACGCTAATATCGGACTAATATTCCAATTATTTCCGCCGGAAAGGTATACTACTTTGTTTTGCCGCCATTTTGGTAAACATTAGTCTTGACAGTTCCTATTTGGCTGTCGTGAAGTAGACACGTGGCAAATTTATTATGGAAAAATATTCGATAAACCAACGTGTTTTAATCGTTAAAACATTTTATCAAAATCAATCATCGATTACTGTGACGATGAGAAAGTTACGTGAAATTTTTGGGAGGAACAACGTGCCAACAAAACGCACTATTTATCGTGTAGTGAATGATTTCGATGAAAGAGGGTCTGTAGGTGATAGGCCCAAGCATAGACCACAACGTACTGCAAGATCGGCTGAAAACATTTCTGCTGCTCAAGAAAGTGTTCAAAACAATCCATCAACCTCAATTCGACGCCGTGCTCAGGAGCTTGGTCTTCAAAGAACAACTTTGGCCACAATTTTTAACGCCACAACTGCATGCTTTGGGCTTGATTAACATGTGGTATCACCAAGACGGTGCCACATCGCATACAGCCAGGATTACAATGGAATTACTGCGAGACCTTCTTCCACAAGTAGCGTGTTCTAAGATTCTGCACACGGAATTATTTTGTTTTGCTGCGTTTCGTTTCAGATACAATCACATGTCTGTCGCTTGAGGTTTACCAATAAAGGTAAATTTTTCCATATTTGTATAAAAAAAAACGTATCAGCACAAAATCAGTGCTTAAGGGTGCTTTACATTGTCCCACAAGTCGTACGACATGTCAAATTTTTGTGTGGAAGAGCACAAGTCGGATCGTCTAAACGTAATATGTAATGAAACTATAAGATTTTGAGAGAAAATACGGATGAAAATTTGAGTCGTATGGCTCTCTTAATTTTTTTTAATTTTTTTTATTTATTATATTCAAGTTTATTGTTTTATATATTTGTTAGTGTAAATAAGTTGATCAAACTTTTTAAGTTTATTTCATTTCTTTGTTTGTCACTATATCATTTTTTTTTATTTTCTATTTTTTCACTTCTATTTTTTCGTTTATTTTATTTCTATTGTAACTATTTTTATTAAAACTCAAGACCGAACAACGGACCAAAGAAAGACACGTGTATACCGGTCGAACGAATAAACAATACAAATTAAACAAAGTTTAACAAAATTGTGCTTTTTGCAACAAATTTGTCAACGAAAAATTCTAATAACTTTTTTAAACAGATGTTAACACAGCAATTTATATTTGCTGCTCCTTATACATTGATTTTCCTATTGCTTTTCGTCTCAGTTCATATTTTGTCTAACTGCTGATACGGCGCTTTTACAAACGTCACTTTTGAGAACTCTGTGACCCTGACTTTTTTGAATTGTCCACATTTTTCTTCTTTAGGAGATAAGCCGACCTTAAATGTTTAATTTTCTTTGACTGTACCCACCGTATTATCCATACTTCTGGAAATTTATTCCCATGCATTTTTTTCATGTCATTTTCTTTTTTTTTTATCTTGGACCAGTGCTCAGGGGCTACTCCCTACATATGCAATGCATTGCATTGGAACGAGAGAGATGGATAGGGTAGAGAATACACAGGAGGTGAAAGTGGTAGGAAGATAGAGCTTAATTTTTGGATGACTCTGCAGTTGCGTTGTAATTATAAAGCAAAGTTGCGGCGTTTACTGATGTTTTTTTTTACGCATTATTATTTTTAAGCTAATGGAGCCAGTTTGTTTATTATTTTACTTCGCCGACGTTTTATTGCTCAAATACCGACGAAGGAAGGAGAAAACTCAGAAAAAACTTTTTCTGATTTGACCTGGCTGGGAATCGAACCTGGGTCTTTCTGGTTGCAGAGCCAACACGCTGCCTACTCGCAATCAGCACCCCCAACATGAATTTTTATAATCCCATTAGCATGGGAATTGGTTATATAATCCTATAAGTTTATAAATTTCGTCATTTGTCCACTCTATACTCTTAAAAAATTTATATCCTGCGAAATTTCATACATATGTATTTATTTTTCCAAACTTGGTTTTTAATTTGTTATACTTACATGATGTATGTATGGCATAATTGTTGTATATATGAATTTGTTGTGTGAACTTTTGTATTTATTCTTTATTTAAAACTAGCTAGATTCCTTAATTTAAAAAATATATCACAGATACCCATTAGCCTACGTTTTATATTATTTCACAGCAAATTTTTATGCATTGACAAATAACACTTGGTGTTGGCAATAGATTTTGACAGTTCCGTACATAATTATTTCAAAGTTTATTGCACAGTAATGCCAAATTCCAAAATTACAACTCAACTAGAGTTGATATGTAAACCGCAATAGGGGCATTAAAAACGAATTAATTTTTTCATGATGTATTTCAAATTAAATTAAGGGCCCGATTATGGTTTACAACAATTGTTATTTTCATTCATTCATTCATTTATTTATTAAGTTAATCGAGCCCATAGGCCCATATATGATTAACAAGTAAGTTTCAATAAAGATAAAAATATAGAAAAACCATAATAGAAATATAGAATATAAATATGTATGTACTTATGTACACATAGAAAACATTAGTAAAACTAATAATAATAACAAAGTTATATACTAGAAATATAAATTGTAATAGCTAAATAGTTAAAGCAATATTGAATTGAATAAAGGCAAATTTAAGGTAATTTAATTTAGGCAGTATCTAGAATATCAAGCTTGATTGTTAAAAAAAAACTTTTCAGATGGTGTTTAAACGTCGTTTTAGATAAATTAAACCTCTGGGGGGTGCAATGTGTTCCATAGCCAACAAGCTCGAACAAGGAATGATCGTTCAAAGGTGGAGTTTGTAATTCTTAGCAAGAACCGGATTTGTAGTAGATCTAGAGAATTTCAACATGGCGAGAAGGCATGGAGGAGATCGTGCAGAAATAATTCTGTAGGCTGAGATTAAAGTATTAATTTTGATAAAATCAAAAAAGGAGCAATTCAAGAATCGTAAGGAGTACATGGTGACATGATCAGAGATTCTCAGTCCAAAAATTAATCGAAGTATCCTGTTATAGATGAGTTTCATACATCTCAAATGGGCAATAGTTAATGTGAGCAAATGAACACATAACTTTATTATAATGTTATATTTTTTGCAAATACGATTATGGTTTACAACTGTTGTCGGTAGTGTTGTATGTTGAGTTGTTTGCGTTTAGGAACAGCGATTGTGGTTTACAACATGTGTATTTATGTGTTGTCAGTACTGTCAAAAACGTACAACAGCTCATTAGCTGTTGTTTCGTGAGCGTTAGAAGTTGAAAAAGGAAAATGGAGAAAAATTTTTAAGCATACATATAAAAAATAAAAAACAGAATAAAAAATAATTAATTATAAATATTTCTTAGCAAAATTACAAAAACTAATTCAGATATTTGCCGAGTCAAACTCCCATTAGGATATAACAAAATGCATCTCAAGGGGAAATGGGGTCAATTTGCCGAGAATTTGAATGGCTTAGGGCCGCCAATTAAAACTACAAAACAATGACAGAGTCAGGATTAGACGTACTGCGTATTTTATATTCGGGCCTATTCCCGTTGGCGTTTTCGTTTTAATTATCGTTTCTATATCGTTGTCGTTTTTATCGTCGCTTCGTTTCTAAATTGGTATTCTTGAAATATATTGAAGCGACAAAGAGAAGTTATCGAAATTAACGATAAGAATGAATGAAGTGTGGCAGTGCTGCAGTATTTTGTGTCATAATTTTTGTTTAAATTGGAAAAAAATTTATATTTTAAAAGAAAAATAAAAAAATGAGTACAGAATTTTATTTTTCTAGTTCAAGTGAGGATGATGAAATAATGAACAAAAGTATACATCGAAAAATTTTAAGACAGAATGTTAATATCTTTGCCATTCCAGATTCTGTGTAAGAAACGATATTTTGATAAGCATATACTGGTACTTTCATTAATTTTTTCCCGTTTAAGATTTGTGAATACATTTAGACTAAATAAATCTGCATTTCAACACGTCCTGGAATAAATCCGCCCAAAACTGAAATGTAACCTACGCAAATCTGCCATTACGCCAGATATAAAACTGGCAACTGTTTTGCGGTTTTTTGCGCACGGATCATATCAGCTAAGCGTTGGGAATGACTTTAATTTGTCGTTAGCTCAACCTACCGTTAGTAAAATTATATCCGAAGTTTTGGAAGCAATGAATGCAACAATTTGCAATAATTGGGTTAAATTTGAAATGACGGAAGAAGAGACGATGGAGTGCAAACAATTTTTTTATGAGCAAACTGGATTTCCTGGAATCATAGGCTGTGTCGACGGAACCCATATTAAAATGGTTGGTCCCTGCAGAAGTTCTCTACATTTGTACTACAATCGAAAAGGCTTCTTCAGCATAAATACAATGATTGTAAGTACCATTCATAACTATTTATAAATTAATTGAATGGAATTGCTAACTTTTCAGTATTTAATTCTCTTAGATTTGTGACCATAGAATGCGTATTCGATATGTAGATGCCAGACATCCAGGCTCCGGCCGTGATTCGCTAATTTGGAATACCAGCAGATCAAGAAGATTTCTAAAAGAAAAGTATGAAGCCGGTGAACGTAATTCGTGGATTATTGGTGTGAAATTTTAAATATGTATATAGAATATCAATACTTAAATTTTAAGGAGATGCTGGGTATCCTTTGCAAGCATTTTTAATGATACCGTACCGATCAGCAGCTGAACACAGTGCAGAAAGCCGTTACAACTCTGAGCATGCAAAGGCTCGAAATATTATAGAGCGAGTAATTGGAGTAATCAAGTCGCGATTTCGATGCCTGCTTGGAGCACGGGAATTACATTATGATCTCCAAAAAATCACAAAAGTGGTTAATGCTTGTGCTGCTCTCCACAACATTTGCATTCACTACAATACTTCTTTTACTGATATTGATGTACGAATGCATACAGAAGAAACAGAACATTTTAACAGTTATGACAATGATGACATAGGTGATAGCACAGAAGCTGGCAGAGATTAAAGATTTATTATTTTCAGTATTGTTAAATTAAAATAAAAATAGATATTCACATACAAAAAATAAATAAAAAAATTATGAACATACATATGTATGTACATAAAAAACTAATTTAGCTGTTGTAATTTTAATTTTTTTTAAATTTAATTTGAATTTGTTTTAAGTTCGCTGCTAATAATGGCGGCGACAAAAATTGAAAGTTTCTTTGTCGTTTTTATCTTCGTTTCAAATTGAGGAATACATACACATTTTCGATAAATGTCAATAACGTCAACGGTGATGCCAAATTGTCGTTTTTATTTCGTTTTCAAATAAGAACGCCAACGGGAATAGGCCCGATTATATTACCTAAATTTCTTTCTATTTTTTAATATGTATGGGCTCACTATAAAGCAGCCACTATTTTCTTTTTAAATTGGCTGCTAACAAGAGAAATTTTTAAGCTACTGAGCTTGAGCTGATTGGAACAGCACTGTGGAACTTCTCTCAATGCAAAAAAACAAGTAAACCCTAGTGGTTTTGCAATGAACTTGACAACTCTTCCGATGGCGCGGGATCAACATTTGGCCCTGCGGAGCTTTCACCTTCTGTTGAATGTACACAGCCACATATACAAAAAAAAGTAGACAGGAGCACGAACGATTAGCAATATTAAAATCAAGAGGAGATTTTAAAAACCTTAAAACGCTTAGAAATTAATTCTTAGAAAAATTATCAAATCAATAAAAAAAAATCTACAAAATAAAATATAGAAGGCAGATTTTGAAATAAAATTGATAAAGTCCAAATTAGAACTAACTAATAAAAGAATAAAAGAAATGTGATGTGTATATACTATATTTATATTATATACTTTTTTTGTAGACTGAAGATTTTTTTGCTTTTAGTTTATATAAATTTTTTTGATTTGTTCTTTTTTCACATGCATAGATTTTGAAGTTTTTGGTTATGTATGTATAGCATTTTTTTAATTTTATGTTTGCGATGAATTAAAGCAATAAATATGTTGAAAAAAATAAGAAAATATAGATCAACGTTAATATCCTTGATTCTTTTTTGTTTTAGTTATTTCTGACGAAGAGTGCGTTTTTCAACTTAATTTTTTAACTTGACACTTGTTGGGGTCCATGTATGCTTTTTTTAGGAAATATGTACTACAATTACATTGGAACTATTTTACATAAACGACAGCTAGCTGTTGTAAACCATACACTCGATTAGTGTTTTGTTGTAGCCAAAACAACACAACATTTTTTATGTGTTGTAAACCATAATCGGGCCCTAAGAAAAGTAAGAATAACAAAAATGTATTATTCGCTGCCAGATTCTTATTCGCGTGAACTGTCTGCTGTAACTAAATTTATATTTTCCAAAGCATTATTTGGTTGTAAGGGATTGTACATTAATCACGCCGAAGGCCTGTTATTCAAAGAAGCTTTTCTTACCGAAGCCGCTGTTTGTTATAGCATAGAGGAGAAAATTCTTGCGCCCGACCAAAAGCCGGTCATGCAAAGAAGTTTTTGTTAGCCAAGCCGCTATTTGTTATACCATAGAGGAGAAAATTCGTAATCCTTTCGCCCGGCCTAAGGCCGGTCATGCAAAGAACCTTTCGTTAAGAAAGTCCCTTTTTTTATACCATAGAGGAAAAAATTATGTAATTTTACTTGTATTGCACTTTTGTCTGAAAAGTAAATATACTTACGTAGTGCATTTCGGAAAAATTTCAATGCAAATTACCGAATTCAATTTCTAAATAAATTTCAAATATACAGAAAGATATTTTATATAGCTGTCAAATAATACCAATATTATTTTTTTATTTATTTCAGAATTTTGTAATAATAAAAGCCCTCATCTGGCCAAAGGAATATTATAATAGGTTTAAAACATAGATCATTAAAATATTCAAAGTAACCCTAAATTTTATAACTAGATAACAATCGTTTTGATATCAGCAGAGACTTTTCAAAAGTAATCAATTGTTAAAAGTATAATTTATCAAAAAAGTAAGCGAAAAATTGTAAACCCGATGGCTGCGATATCACACCAACTACCTACGAGTCGCATATATACAAACTATGTCATCGATTCCATACACGAGCTGTACTTACAAAGAAAAACTTATCCAGGAGGGAAGTGTGTATTCTGGGAATGAAAATTTGTGCATATCTAGATGAATGACAAAATCGAACACATTGAACTAAAAACGCAGGTGTAGAATTTCTAACAAGTCTATAAAGTCTCATAAGCAGCTTAATTGTTAAGAAATTAGAGAAACTGCACTTTAACAGTCGAGCAACATACTCCGAATCATGATCCATGTACATTAGCCGAATTACGAATCGCGTTAACTTACCTGTATTAATGTTACGATTCGTTGTGCATAAATACACCTCCATACAATAAGATATCTGAGAAAATAGCAAGGCATGAGCTAACTTAAACCTTACTCGAAAGGGCAAATAAACATTCAGGGAGTATAAACGACGAAGCGTGAAGTTGATATTCGAACATAATCTATGATAGGCATACTTCACCTTACAGTCAAGCATCACACCCAACACTTTCTATCTGTCAACCCAGCCAATGGTTACCCCTCGAATTGAACCGACAAATCCGGTACCGACAATGTCCCCAACCTCATAGCACTAGTTTTAGAAAGATTAATCCTAAGAGAGTTAGATTCCAACCATGCTTGGACAAGGTATTACTAATTTGGGTCTGAAGTAGATTACCTGATCGTTCTCCAAAAATAAAAACTGAATATCGTCGGCGTATGCGTAGGTGTCGCAATATTCCCCATGTCAAGTGGAAAATGTCATTAATATATATAGAGAAGAATGGAGCCCTGGGCCACACCTGAAAACACCGATCGTATCCGCGATTGATTATTATTGAGCGAAACAAACTGACTACGTTTACTCAAATAAGAGTATATCAAAAAACAAGAGCTTCGAGAGAAATTAAAAAGCGAATGCAGTTTATTTATCATCTTAGCAGGATCATGGATAAATCCAGAGAAACAAGGATGCATGATTCACCCGTATCCATCTTGTCCCTTATCATTTCGGTAATACCCAGTAATGTAGACGAAGTGCTACAGTTTCTTCGAAAACCAGTTTGCCTGTCATTCAGTAGCGAAAGGCGTGAAATGTGTTCATAGATTTGTGATTTAACTATATGTTCAAAAACTTTAGACAGTACAGGTAAGATACTAATTGGTCTCAAGTTAGTTAAAGCTGAGCTAGTTCCCACTTTCGGAATCGGTATTATCCTAGCACACTTCCACTTTTCGGGATATGTGGAGGTCGTTATTATGAAATTAAAGAGATGTAAAATATGATTAGCAATTAGAGGAAGGATTATCTTATAAAATCTTAGTGGTATTCCATCTAAACCGCAAGCATTCGATTTTATCATCCTAAATGCAATAAGTAAATCAGGCATGTAAGCGCGGTTGAAAGCAAAACCGTCAAAGTTAACACTGGATAACTCGGCTCCTCTATCAAAGTTCGTATCCGGCGATATATTCAGTTCATCAGAAAAATAATTATTTATAGTATCCACATCCACCCCATGAGGAGCAGACAAAGATTTATCCACTCCTTCAGTTCTAAGCCGATTCCACATCTCCCTTGTGCTCATTTCATCAAACGCCCTCGCATAGTGACCCTTTTTAACACTGCGAATAACCCTGTTCGCTCTATTCCTGAGTTGACAAAACACTCTCCAGTTGACATTGGAACGTTCCCTCATAAATGCCCCATATGCAATGTCTCTCAAAGACCTTGCGTAAACGATCTGCCTTGAATTCATCGAATTTTCAGCTTTCTTGATTCTAACCCTCGGTATAGGCACAAAGGCAAACATTCTTGAAATCAAGATATTCAGCACATCAACTTGATGATTTACGTCAATTGTGTCATAAAACGATGAAAAATCGTGATCAGCTAAACAAGAAATCAAGCCATCCATATTTATGCGAGAAAAATTACGATATTCCCTAAACCGATTCTCATGCATTGAGTTGCGTAAGCTGCTATAATTAAAGGTGGCATAAATTAAAGCGTGGTGGGATAAAAAGGGACATTGTACATTGTACAAGAAGAGACGTAGAATTATGCTGTGTGTCGAAATAAGTTGGAGCACAGTTATGAGATATAGAAAAATTCATGCGCTCGCACAAAAATCTCAGTCTAATCGGTTTCTGGGGAATAATAAATTGTTATTAAATTCGCCTACAATTATTATGTTTTCATATTTCCCAAAAATATCGCAAACCACGTTATCATCAAATGCCACTAAATTACCCGTTGATAAATACACAGCTCCAAACAATATTACAGTCGCACCAATATTTATTTCAATAAAAAGAACCTCACACACGCCGTATTGAGATATTAAACTGATTAGCCTATGATTGATGCTCATAGAGACATATATTCCCACCCCGTCACTTCGCCCATCCGGTCTTACATTCCTTAAAAAACTATAACCCGGTATGGCAACGGAGCCATCAGGTACGTGTGCTTTAAGCCAAGTTTCCGTCACCGCGAAAATATCAAATGATGATTTCCGTAACAAATTGAAACCGTATCAATGAAATAAAAATTAAAATAAATTCAAAAGACATACTTAACTGAATAGCAAATACGATTTTACAAGAAGAGATGAAAAAATGCATGCATAATTATTAGTTTTCAGTAATAATTCCAACAAAGTAGTGTAAAATGTATAATGTGAGTTATTAAAAAAATTCTGCCAATATAAAATTTTTAAATTTCATAAGCTCGCTTTGAACGTGCAATGATCTCAAAATTGTTTATAAAAATTGCTTATATCGATATAAGTGTTTTTGAAATATTAAATTTCATAAGCTCGCTTTGGACGTGCAATAATCTCAAAAATCGATATAAGTGGTTTTGTCATATTTTCACAGATCTATACACATATATATGCGCATATGTATGTATATAGTATGCATATACATAGTATGCATATAAATTAGGGTGCGCCTTATTTTTAAAAGTGAAAAATTGCATCTTAACTCCTCCTAGAAATGTTCTCTGTAGCCAAAAAAATACGTTGTTTTCAGCCAGATTGGAATAGGAGAAGGCGTGCCGCATCCGCCCACAGAATGGTAATATTATCAAAATAAATTTCAAAATACAAAATTACCACAACCTTAAATATTTTTGGAAAGATTATAATGAATCTATTTCTTCTGAATCGGAGTTCCATAACGATGTTATTTTAAGTTATGCCGTTTTATCTCCAAACAGATTTTGATATGAAATTAATTCTTTTTTATAAAACAAAATAACTGTTGTGATTAATTTATTGTGGTTTTTTATTAATATTATATTATTTAGCTATTTACATGAGCTCATTATACTTATTTAAAAAAAATTATTTTTATGAATTACTATTTTTAACTAGTTTTTACTAAGCAAATTTCGAAACAATTTATTCACTTATTAAAACTGATTTGTTTGCGTTAGGATATTGTTTCCGCTACAATTTGCATTATAAATTGTTTTTCTTCTTCATCATGTGATAAAACTTGATTAAATTCTTCCATAAGCTTTACAGTCTTTTATCCAGTATCCTTAACAACCCTCAGTTTACTTACAAAAGCCAAGCTAATTTTATACGACTGATCATTTTGCCATTCTCCAGGATCTTTCTGTAAAAAATCCGTTGAAACTGAATACCTTTTGAAAAAATTTAAGGTCTTCTGCGAATTAAAATTCTAGATATTTTTGTTCATATACTGATCTATTTCATGAGGAAGAATTGTAATTTTCTTGTTGTCATCTTCATCAGGTGATTAAAAGCTGCTACCATAAGTCGTTTTGAGTCGTTTGAAATTTCTTTATCAAAGAAAGAAAGCATTAATAATTCTGGCGAAATGTACCAAAAATGACTGCAGAACTTTCTAGTTAGCTCTCGACTTAAATTTTCATCAACATAATTGTAAAGATATAAACTTTTTTATAATGTCAAATCTTGGTTGGGAGCTTCTGTTGCAATTGGTGCTTTAATCCAAACTTTTAAATATATTTTTATAATGAATATAAATACATCTCGAATGGCATTAATCTCAAGTCAGGCAAAAAAAGCTGGTCCCGAAATAAATAATTTTTTAAGCAATATATTGCTTTAGACATCCAACGTGCATGGTGGAATGCTCCGGTAATTTAAAATGTAAAATTTGGAAGCGTTCCTCCTAGGAAAACTATTGCTAACTGAAGGAGTTCTTTGTAATCTTCCCGTGGTTGCATTTTGCTTAATCTAATTAAAACAAACTACTTTTATCTACCTTACTGCACTCATCCCTGAATCTTTGAAATATTTTGACAGTGGAACCAGAACATGTTGACATTTTTGCTTCAAATACGCTACCCAGTATTTCAAATATGTGATAACGACATGGATAATACAGATCTTTGTTGAGTGTTTGTTCCAAAAGCACACACGCACCTTGAATCCTTCTTGTATTTGCTGCGGTTGTATCGAAGCACAGAGCTTCAACTTTTTCATCGAGCTCCCATTGTTAAGTAAATCAAAGACGGCCGCTGCTTGCTGTTTTCCCGTACCTGAACTTATCGCCGGAAACCCGAGTAACAGCTTGGAAGTTTCATCAAAAGATATAATTACAGGAAGACGATCGACTCATTCTCTGCCCATTAATGATGGCAACATTTTACCATCACAATGAACAGTTACTGATGTAATATGTTTCTTTTGAAACGTTTCACGAATTTTCTTGCCTGCATCAAAACGAAACTTCGTACGTAACCAGCGGATTGAAGTGGCATTTATTACTAAATCATTTACGTCATGGTGCAAAGCTTCAGCAGTTTTAAGTTTAAAATATTGCTATTTAAAATTAAGTTAGGCAGTTGAAGTAAAAATTTAAATCAATAAAGTGCGGTCACAACTGACCTCGCGGTCACGCTGACCACATAAAAAACCAAATTGTATTTTTTTTTATTTCCCAATTAAGGGAAAGAATAACTGGCGCCCGAGGAATGTGGAGTTGCCCTCGGTTAGTAAAAACGCATAAATTGTCCTGAAGTAGTACGTCGCGGATCGAAGTGCAAGAAAAAATAAAAAATTATAAAACAACGCCTGAGCAATGCGGAGTTGCCCTTGGTTGGTAAAAACGCATAAATCGTCCTAAAGTAGTACGTCGCGGATCTAGGTGCAAGGAAAAATAAAAAATTCTAAAACAACACCCGAGTCAATGCAGAGTTGCCCTCGGTTAGTAAAAATGCATAAATCGTCCTGAAATAATACGGATCGAAGTGCAATAAAAAATTCTAAAACAACACCTTACGCGCAATGTTAATATAATAAACTCTGTTATATTAAATAAAGAAGAAATAAATATTGTAACTAAAACGTTAAAGGAAGAAAAATTTCCTTTTGTAACAATTCAAGAAGCTCTAGAATATGCAATTGTTAGTTTTATATAAAAACTCTACCTTATTATACGTAACACAAATTCCACTTACATCTGAAGACAGGGCCATATACACCAGCCTCTGTGCTACTTAAGGCCGCTTTAAACGTACAATATGAGAGAAAATAAAATGAAATTCCATCCGTATATCAAAAAAAGAGAGTAAAAATAGGACGGTTGTTTTCTGACTTTTACACCAGTGGTATGGATAAAATAATGTAAGACGAAAACATTTTCATTTAATTTAACTACAGCTGTTTGCTTGTTTTCCCCAGGGATGGAGTTCTTGTGCAATTGAATTTTTTTTTAATAACCTTGAAAAATATTTTTATTACTATGGAATATGTTATTTTCGTGGTCAAAATTTTTAGTGTACTATTGGAAAATATACGTATATTTTTATAAAATTGTGCGGTCGTGGTCTAAAATGTACATTTTGATTTTATAATTGGTATAAATTTATGATAGCAGTTTTCCCTCCCTGGCTTTCTCAAATTTGTTTACATAAAAATGCATCCCTGAGCTAATGGTGTGCGTTGGTTTTTGAAAAATGTTAAAAAATCAAGAGAGCCATACGACTGTAAAATTTTCATCCGTATTTTCTCTCAAAATCTTATAGTTTCATTACATATTAGGTCTGTACGTTTACTTTTTGGGTAAAGTTCGGTAAAATGAGAGTAAGCTATAATTACTCTCAATAAGAGAGCAAAATGTACAAAAGTAAGAAAACGAAAAAAACCATAAAATTTACCAGAAAAAAAAATGTAAATTTTTTACAACTCTGTTTATATCGGAGATGATAATTGACAATTTTAAAATTTTACTTTTTTGACCCCAAATGTACTAAAAACAATAAAGTTGTGTAGTTTTACTATTAGTAACAGAAAGATAAAATAAAATGAATTCTTGAATATTGAGAATATGTTTCGAAATCAATCAAAATAAAGTAATACTGAAGGAGTTTATATTACTCGAGAGACCACCTCGTTGCGAGACAACCAACGTGTTGTTGAATAGTTAAAAATTAATGCAGTTCATTACAAAAGTATTCTTGAATTTTCGCAAATTCATCAATTTTACAGAAAGGATAATTTTACTCGTTTGTAAACTTATAATTCGGACCATAGTTTTTGAAGCTCCGTACGACTGAGTTTAGACGAGAAAACATTTAGTTTGGTAGCATGTTACAGGTGTGGAAGAGAGCATCGTTTTTGTGTTCGGTACTCGCCGACATGTTTTAACAACGACATATGTTGTCTTTGCCGATGGATAGAATTAATTTTTATGCGAATCGCTGAATAATTTGTTTTAATATTTGTATATTTTAAATAATTGTGGGCAATTATATTAAGAAAAAATTCACAGATGATGGCCCACTCCAAGGTTTTGATGGATATTTCTATTTTATATTATATTACATTTCTTTTTTTTATATACATATGTACATAGAAGAATATTGAAATAAAATCAACGTAAAGAATTGAAATAAATAGTGTTTCATTTCAATTGGGATATCCGTCTACAGTGAGCGATATATATGCATCAACGCTGACTATCACATGCACACAGAAGTTTCGGTCATTTTTCTCATATTGCCCTTAAGAAAATGATATAAACTTTGTTCTACGCAATGACCGATAATTCTGTCAGCAATGACGATCATATCACCGGTCAAATTACCGTCAATGTTCTTGTAGGGCAGCTAAACTTATTAGCTATTTCGCTGGTCACTTCATTCAACAGGCCAAACGTCAAAGTTTGTGAAAAAGTTGTGGAAAGTGGTTGTGAATAATTTAATAATTAAATATTATATTAAGAAAAATCGAAAATATATTTTTGCTATAATTAATTTAATTTACTGAACAACGTATAATCATATGAATATACCTTGGTACTTAATATTTAGTGGAGGAAAGTAGTACTTTTGCAATGCAAAGTGTACTGAAAAAAGTACAATTGTACGAGCTTGATTATCCCTGATTTTCATTGAAAGTTTAATGTGATTGATGACAGTTTACCGAAAAAAACTATTTGTGAAAGAATTTATTTAATAATATTTATTTTTCAGCGATGGTTTTTTTTATGAAAAGTTTTTAACAATTATTTAATTTTCAATATTTCGCTACCAAATAGGTAGCGTCGTTAGAAAATAATAATTTCTATTAACAAAAATATTTATTTAAAAAATGGTATTTTTTATGAAGTTTTTGACAATTTATGGTATAAATAACAAAAATGTTTGTAGTTAATTATTGTTAAGAAAAATTTTTAACAAAACTTTTTTAATGTCTGTCAGCTGTTTGGGACATTTGTAATTTTGCTTTGTTATTTTCAATGTTTATTATAAACAAACTGATTGCTTGTTCTTCATGCCCAAACTAGCCCGAAGAAAAAGTACGGGCATTCTCGTGCGTGAAGAACAAGAACATTACTCTCTCTAATAAAATTGCTGTAATTAAATAAGAAAATATTATTTTTGTTCAATCCCTTGTATTATGAAATCGACCTGATGAGTGGACGCAGAAGAACAAGTAGGGTTAAGAACCCAATAGATTTGTAATATATAGAATATAGAAAAGGAAAGGAGGAAGAAAATTTTTTTATTTTTTCACTGATGGAATAGTTGAGGGAAAAAATCATTCAGTTCAGGACTAGCTTTAAAAATATAGGAAAAAGTAGAGAAAAAAAATAACTTTTATTTGATGGAGAATTTTGATGGAATGGGACAGTATATTGAGTAAAGTTAGAGCGCTGAAAGAGAGTTTTGACCGTTCATACAAATGCTTGAACCTTGATAGACCTGCTAAAGAGGAAACTGTTACACACCATTTCCAAAACCTTTTTGCGCGGTTGGATGACATTAGAACAATTTTTTGCAGTCATTACAGCAGACTAGCAGTAGCTCACCAAATAGCAGCCGAAGCGTTCTTTCTGGACTTAAAAACCACAACCTCCAAACTAGCTCTTAAAAAAGCTATAGGGATAAAATTACCCAACTCAATACACGACTGTGAACCTAGTGAGATAATCACATCATCAACCAACGCCACAATGGCCCAATCCACAGTAGATTCCAGACTTTGATGGAAAAGCTGAAAATTTACGCTCCTTCATAGGTTTATTGAACCTTGTAGATTCAATTAAGGAAAATCACGAATTAACTGCAATATCGTTAATAAAGACAAAATTAAAGGGAAATACCAGGAATCTAATAGAAAACGAACAAACTATACAGGCAGTAATCAGCAAATTAAAAAGCAGCGTGAAAGGAGAATCAGTAGAAGTGTTAACTGCCAAAATAATGAATGTAAAGCAGAATAACAAAACCGCGAACATTTATTGTAGTGAGGTTTTCTACCTCGTCTCTAGAAAATGCTTATATATCGGATGGTTTACCATGTGAAGTAGCCACCAAATACTCTACACAAGTCGCCATAAAGGCACTAACTAAAAATTGCACCATAGATAAGGTAAAACTCATTATGGAAGCAGGCCAATTCAGCACTATGAACGAGGCCGTTAGCAAATTCATAAACAGTTGCACAGACGCAACTGGACAACAAAACGCCATACTACATTTCGGGCAAAGACCCATGAGAGGCAATTTTCAAAATTACAGAACTATTCGTGGACAACACAACTACCCACGAAACAACAATATTAACCGCAATAATTATACTAACAGTTATAATAAATATAACAACAACAGGAATAAACAAAGGTTAAACAATAATAATAACCGTAGAAATTTTGTGAGAGCGACAGAAGGTAGCGAGCAAGAGTCGGAAAACTCCGACACTCCCCTAAGACAAATTCATTAGAATTTAAAATATATCACTTAAACCTCAACATATGTTCTTTTATAAACATCGGAATCAACAATAGCGTAGACACACTTACACTACTAGTAGATACAGGTGCAAATATCTCATTGATAAAATCAAAATTTTTCAAAACACAACAAATAAACACCAATAGAACAACAACACTAAGTGGAATAGGACAAGTTGAAATCAAATCAATCGGAAGTACATTTTTCGATTTGAAATTTAACAAATTTTTAATACCACATACCTTTCAAGTGGTAAATAATGATTTCCCGATACCTTGTGACGGAATCATCGGTCTGGACTTAATCAAAAAGTACAATTTTGTACTGAATTCCAATGATAATGATGACTGGCTTATTTTGAGGCCATTTAATATACCAAATACCATTAGAATACCAATTACGAGACACAGTAATGAAATCACTTTACCCACACGATGTAAAGTAGTCCGCCAAATAACATTAAATAACTGTAATGATGAAGTATTCATTCCAAATCAGGAACTTAAACAAGGTGTATTTATACCAAACACATTAGTGAAAGTAGTAGAGCCTTTATTCATATCATGAACACCAACGACACGATCGTTACGATAAAAGCAAATAATATAAAAACAGAATGCATCTCTGATTATAATATAATTAAGACTCTTAACAAAAACAAAAGTACACACAGGAAATCAGAAATATTAGAAATTATAAGAAATAATTACCCTGTACAATTTGAAGGTACACTAACAAAACTATGTACTGAATATAGTGATATTTTCGGTTTAGAGTCAGAAACAGTAACCATAAACAATTTCTATGAACAAAAGTTGAGAGTAAAAGATACAGAACCGGTATACATTAAAAATTACCGTATACCACATACACAAGCAGGAGATTGATAACCAAGTGGAAAAATTAATCCATGATAAAATCATTGGACCATCATATTCTGAATACAACAGTCCAATATTGCTAGTACCAAAGAAATCACTACCTAATTAAGATGATAAAATATGGAGATTGGTCATAGACTACAGACAAATAAACAAAAAACTGATTGCGGATAAATTCCCATTACCTAGGATCGATGATATCTTAGACCAAATTGATAGAGCGAAATTTTTTTCTTGTTTAGATCTGATGTCCGGTTTTCACCAGATTAACTTGGAAAAGAACTCCAGAGATCTGACATCATTTTCTACAAATAATGGTTCGTATAGGTTTACAAGATTACCATATGGTTTGAAAATAGCACCCAATTCCTTCCAAAGAATGATGACACTGGCATTTTGTGGTTTAAAACCAAATCAGGCATTTCAATATATGGATGACTTAGTTGTATTGGGATGTTCGGAATGCTTTCGAATTTACGAGACGTATTTCAGCTATGTCGTAAACACAATCTTAAACTACACCCTGGAAAATGCACATTCTTTAAGAGAAGTAACATATCTTGGCCACAAGTGCACTGATAAAGGCATATTACCAGACGATACTAAATACTCAGTAATCGAGAAATATCCTACACCTACCGATGCTGATTGTGCAAAAAGATTTGTAGCCTTTTGTAATTACTATCGAATTTTTTTTAAAAAACTTCTCTGAATATTCGAGACATTTGACAAAATTATCAAAAAAGAGTGTACCATTTGAATGGACAAAAGATTGTAATATTGCATTTAAATACTTAAAGAAAGCATTAATGAGTCCAACTTTACTTCAATATCCCGATTTTACAAAACAATTTTGTATAACAATAGATGCAAGTAAACATGCCTGTGGAGCAGTTTTAACGCAAGAACACGAAGGAAAACAACTACCAAACATTTACCAAAGGCGAAGGCAATAAATCTAGCATAGAACAGGGCTATTACACATTTCAGACCATACATCTATGGAAAGCATTTCTTAGTAAGAACTGATCATAGACCTCTATCCGATTTGTTTTCTATGAAGAATCCAAGCTCAAAATTAACTAGAATGCGACTCTATCTAGAAGAATATGATTTCACGGCTGAATACCTTAGGGGAAAAGATAACTATGTCGCCGACGCACTCTCACGAATAACAATAACAGATTTAAAAGAGATGAATCAAAGAATCTCAACAGTATTGAAAGTCACGACAAGATCAATGACTTATTGAGAAAAAAGTAGTAATAAAATAGATAATCCGCAGAGAAAAAATAAAGAAAATAATAAGCCCAATATCTTTGTACCGTTAATTAATACTGACGTCAGAAAATATAGCAAATTGAAGATTTCTCCCACGGGATGTTACATAAAACGTGAAAAATCAACAATTGCGCGGTTACAAACTAAAGATTTGTTTACTAAAGGGAATTTTGACTTAGGACAATTTTTCCCTAGGCTCGAAATAGTGGCCGGTAAACTGAATATTAATAAATTACAAGTGGCACCAAGTGAGAAAATTTTCGAATTTGTCTCGATTCAAGAATTTAAAAATATGGGCAATAAGATATTAAATAAAATAAAAGTAGCGCTACTGAATAAGGTGATCCACATTGATTATAAGAATGCTAAGGCAATTCTAAATATAATAAAGGAATATCATGATGAGAATCATGAGGTCATTGCGGAATCTACAGAAAATTAAAAGATACTACTACTGGAAAAATATGTCAAAGGATATATCAAAATATGTAAAGGCATGCCATAAATGCCAAACAACTAAAATCACTAAACAATCGAAGAGCCCAATGACTATCACACCAACACCAGCGAAACCGTTCGATACAGTGTACGTGGATACAATACCATTTCCAAGATCAATACATGGAAATAAATATGCAGTCACCATAATATGTGACTTAACCAAATATTTAGTGACAATACCAGACAAAACCGCCAAAATAGTAGCCAAAGCTATATTTGAAAACTTTATACTTATCTATGGGCCGATGAAGACGATCATTTCGGACATGGGAACAGAATATAAATATTTAATACTAACGGAAATATGCAAACACATGAGAATTGAAAAGCTGACTTCAACAGCGTATCATCATCAAACACTGGGCACAGTGGAAAGGAGTCATAGAACATTTAATGAATACGTACGGTCATATATATCAGTGGACAAAGTTGATTGGGATGAATGGTTAAAGTACTTTACTTACTGTTTTAATACAACTCCTTCAACTGTACATGATTATTGTCCGTATGAATTCGTATTTGCAAGACTTCCTCATAAATTTGAAGAATTAGGAAATATAGATAGAATTACGCCATTATACAATACAGATGATTACTCAAAGGAATCAAAATTAAGATTAGAAGTAGCATATAAGACAGCTCTACAATTATTAGATAGAAATAAAATTAGGCAAAAGTTAGATTACGATAGAAATGTAAGAGAACTTAATTTTAAAATAGGAGATTTAGTTTTACTTAGGCATGAATCAGGTCACAAAATAGAACCACAATATAAAGGACCTTATAAGATTCAAAATATAGATTTAAGAAATAATGTAACAATAGTGGATAAGAAAACTAATGTAAAACAAATAGTACATAAAAATAGACTTAAGTTATACAATATTTAATAAGCTTTTAGTATATGTATTCCTGACCAGAATATTTTAAGAAATTAAAACAATAATATACAATAATTTAAAAAAAAAATAAATTATTATATTTACTACTACTTTAAACAAAAAAAAAAATTTTTTTAAAAAAAATAAGAATTTAAAAAGTAGGAAATAAATTTATATTAACACAAAAAAAAAAAAAAAAAAAAAAAATATACATTTTAAGCACAAAAAAATTTAAATATATATTTATAATACTTTAATGATTGTAAAAGGGAATTTTTGGAAAACATAAGAATGTCCATAAAACACAAGTTATATGAACATTCTTGTAAAAAGTGGAGGTGTAGCATGCACAGTTTGTCAATACAGCCGACACACAAGTAACGCAACAAACAGTTATAAATGCCGACACATTTACATTAAACAAACGGGTGTCAAATAACCCAAATTCCTCAAGTGCAATATTTCGTAATGTCTGCATTGCATATGCAATGAATATGCAATGCATATGAATTCACGTTTGTTTATGTTGTTGTTGTTAGCGGCAAGCAGGTAAATAACTTTACCCTAATCACGTTACACTGATAATTCCCAGGCTTTATAATTACAATTAATTTATTTTATATGTATAGCTATAAGAAAACTTAGGCATAAGACTTTGAGTGCATTATGAAATGTCACTCAAATTATAAATCTAGAATCTACTCATAAGTTAGTATATAAGTAGAGTTAATTTTAAAATTGAAAACAATAATTAAACAAGACTTAGCGAGCTTCACTAGGAGCTCTAAGTCAAATTTAATAAACAATTAAGTGAGCTTCTTATACGGAGCTCACATAAAATCAAAGCTACATAAAATAAATGTTTTATTTGGTTTCCACGAGCGAAAAAAGTCGTTTAGGCGAAAGTTTTTTGAAATCTATAACTAAATTAACTATTTTACACATATCCATTCCATATCTTCTCGTAATTAAAATAAACTTTATTTTGATGTATAGAAAAAAAAATATCAACTCCGGCTACAGGGTTCTTCACATTGAAATATTTCGCACACAAATAATTATATTCTGGATTATTTTGCCTTTCCGTAATTAAATTATGTGTTTATTTAATAAACTTTTTCACAGCAATTTCACTGCTTTATTTATTTTATTTATCACATGCACCGCGACAAGATTCCTCACACTGCAATAGTTTGGCCACAAATACATTAACTGCACTTCAAGTAGGGGCACATAGAATCTGTCATCCTTCATACTACAGATTCCTATACAGATTACTCATAAGTGGCATTAGAAAATGCGTTTTCTCAGCTGTGCTATGTAAATCGAAAAGAGAAAGATTATCATTGGCAAAGCAATGGGTTAGAAGCAATAATTGTACATTGCTTTGAAAACATATGTTTAAAAATTATTAGTATTTTTCGTCCACAAAATTTTTGACAAAAGCACACAAATATATGAAACTTTATTCATTGTGTTGAATTAAATATATAATTCAACAAAAAATTGTGGTTTATCTATTAAGCAAAGGGTAAGTATTTAAATGGAATATATTATTTGACTTCCGACAAGGTATTTATCATAATATCATATATTTTCTTGTCAGGCACCCTTCATCGGAGCAATTGGAAACTAGTTTTATGGTGTTAAATTAGCTTAAGTTGTTCAATTTGATGTCCTCTACATCAGTAAGTGCAGCATTGAGCAAATGCGCCGTGATTACGGAATATGAGCCGTGAATATTAGCCTATGGAATTTCTCGAGCGGTTGTGTCAATTTTTACATATTGAAGTTGCAGATTAGGAAGTTGAAGGTTTTGTTAATTTCCTTCAATTCTTTTCCTTATACAAAAATCAAAGTGAAGTAGTTACAACAAATTCGTGTCAAGAAGAATGGCATGAAATTACTTTAAATACAGGTAGACAACAAAGCTTATGTTGCGGAATATATGTACATATGTACATATTTTACAATTTGCTTTTTTTCAGAAAGAACTCACAGTACTTGGCAGGATATTAAAGTAGCTAAAAAAGCTGAAGATGTTAATGCAATCGCTTTATTTATTGGCGCACGTTTTAGGAAGTATTAGAATTATCAGAAATAAGCTTGGATTTTAATTTGTTAATGTAAGGTATAAATTTACTGATTCATCCGTAAAGCAGGAGAAATATTCTGTGTTGTTGGTTAAGGGCCATTCAGACTATTATACAAGTTTTAAAAGACTTTCATCACATTTTACGATACAGAAATCTAAATACATTTATTGCGACTGTCAAAAAATCTAACGTAAACTGACATTTTGTATTCACACCATCACACTTGACATAGAGAGAAAATACAAAAAAAAACAGAAGTTGAGAAAACAATTTTTAATAAACAAGTGTTTTAAAATTAAAAAAAGGAAAAGTCATGGTATTTCAAAAAAGAAATAAATGTAAATTTGTGGGAGTTTTGATGGCTTTAGCTATAATAAAGAAACACAAGCAGCATGCGCATATTGAATTATTATTATTGGCTAACGGCGGCAGGTTTTTTTACGTATACGGCAAACGTGCCGGCTATTGAAAGTATGCAGCAGTTAAAATATTCGATTTATATAAAGGAAATAAATCAAATGAATAATATTAAAAAAGCTTTTAAGACGAAATATATTTCTATGCGATTAAAATTTTGAAAATGTTGGGCTTTTATATGAAGAAAAAATAACAAAAATGGACGGCACGCCACCGGCGGCGGAACAGTTGGCTTGTGAATTTTAATCAGATGAAAAGTATTATCGTTTAAGGGTGCTTTAGACCATAAGATCTGTCGTACGACATGTAAAATTTTTGTGTAGAAGAGCACAAGTCGGTTCGTCTAAACGTAATATGTAATGAAACTATAAGATTTTGAGAGAAAATACGGATGAAAATTGGACAGTCGTATGGCTCTCTTGATTTTTTAAAATTTTTCAAAAACCAACACACACCATTAGATCAGGGATGCATTTTTTTTTTTTTTTTTTTTTTTTTTTATCTAGGACCAGCACTCAGGAGATGACTCCTACACATGCGAAGCATTGTGCTGGGAACTATAGGAAAGGGATAGTAGGAGAAACGACAGGAGTGAAGCTTAATAAGTATTTTGCAGCTCTGCTTTCGCACGTTCTTTTTGTTTTTATACTCTTAGCAGTGCTGAAGCTTCGGTTTAGTAGCCATTTTTATTATTATTTTACTTCGCCGGTGCTACACAATACCGACGAAGGAGGGCGTTCTGATGTGATTGTGCATTGCTATCAGCTGAAGCCGTTTTGTTCAGTGACCAGTGACTATGCCTTCGCCACTGAAAGCTTCCGACAACAACTGACACACAATGACACACTAATGCACATCAGAAAAATGCGAGATGTTTATTTTTATTTTAAAAATTTTTTGTCTGAAACTGGGGTTGAACTCAGGTCTTTTTTTTTTTTTTTTTTGGTTGTGTAGTCAACGTGCAGACTACCATCCATCGTGCCATCGCCACCCTCTTATGTAAACAAATGTGAGAAAACCAGGGAGGGAAAACTGGTTTCATAAATTTATACCAATTATAAAATCGAAATGTACATTTTAGACCACGACAGCACAATTTTATAAAAATATACGTATATTTTCTAAAAGTACACTAAAAATTTTGACCACGAAAATAACATATTCCAATATTATAAAAATATTTTTCAAGGTTATTAAAAAAAAAATTCATGTGCACAAGAACTCCATCCCTGGGAAAACAAGCAAACAGATGTAGTTAAATTAAATGAGAATGTTTTCATCTTACTTGATTTTATCCATACCAATGGTGTAAAAGCCAGAAAACAACCATTCGATTTTTACTCTCTTTTTTTGAAATACGGATGCAATTTCATTTTATTTTCTCGCTCATTTTACGTACGACAAATCTTATGGTCTAAAGCAGCGTTTAAAAAACTGTAGTCAATATAGCAGAAGTCGTAAGTTTTTTCTATTTTTTCGACTTCTCTTTTTGTCACTACACAAACACAATCTGTTGTTTAAGTTAATGCTTCTTAAAATACGAAGAGTCGAAGTCAAAGAAAAATAAAAAACACGAAAAGTTCAAACAGTTGTAGTTGAAGTACAACCAAAAAAACGAAAAGTTCAAACAGTTGTAGTTGAAGTACAACCAAAAAAACGAAAAATTCAAGAAGTCGTAGTTGTTGTAGACTTTATTAGGGGCATTTAAAATGTTGAAAGAAATGCAATCTTCGGTTACCAGTCCAATATATGATCTAAGTAACTGCTTTTTATTAATTTCAATTCTTATTTTTCTTTTGCGTATAACTTTTGAAGAAGTTGTAGAAGAAACACACAATGTCTTTAATGCTTTAACTTCGGAATTTATCAAAAGTTGTAGTCAGTCAAACATAAGAATGATCGAACATGTCAACTTCTGTAGTACTACGTTGTGTTTACTTTTATATTTTAAAGTATACAAAAACTACGACTTCTTGCGACTTCTTGTTTTTGTATTATACTTCAACTACAACTGTTTGAACTTTTCGTTTTTTTAATTTTCTTTGACTTCGACTCCTTGTATTTTAAGTAGCAGTAGCAAAAGTAGTAGACAAAGCAACTCCACATATCAGAAGTTTTTAAACGCTGCACAGTGGGTTAGAATAGCATGTTTTCTTGGATCAAATCAGGGAAGCTATGTTCGGATAATTTTTCTTTATTTTTCAGTTAATTGTAAAGTTACTTCAACGGAGGTCTCGCTTATTTTAAAGCTGGTCGATTCTGGGTAAGTTTTTTCTTTTTCAGTTTGAATATTGTTGTAGGAGGGAAATATTTGAGGAGCAGCTTGTCTAACAACATTGTATTGATTTCGTGTTAGTTTAGCTTCTACAAAAACAGCCAAAGCTTTTGTATTCGATATTTTCAAGGTGGGAAGTGGTTGTTTCAACTTTTTTTTTAAATTTATGCCCTTGCAACATTTTTCATATATGGCTCGCAACACTTTTGATTCCTCGACATAACCTGCGCTTTGTAATTTAACCTGTGAAGCATAAAGTAACTCTGGCAATGATATGGTGTCTCTTAAAATCTTTGTTTTTTTATATTTACTCCAACCACTGGACTCGGTAAAACTAATTTCTTTTCGACCACGTTTTGCAGTCGGGGCAAGAGTAAAACCAATAGAGGATTCCAACCAGATTTTATTTTGAGTAATCAACCTCATTTCCATTCTATGCGCTCTAGTCCACCTAGATTTAAATTCATAAAAGAAAACATCAATTCTTTTATTAAAATCACACATATTATCCTCAGAGCAGTTGTTGCGTTTTTTGATTTCTTCAGCTAAAAATTTCATCTTGTCATTCATTGTTTGAGCGCTTGAATTCATCATAATATCAAATAAGCTTCGACGAGTATAAAAAACAACGTTCGAACTTGTTTCTATAAAAAAAAAATAATGCTAATACAAAAAAAAAATTCAAAAATCCCTTTTACCCGATTACTTGAAACTGCACAACACGATCACTATTTGTCAAAACAAAGAATATTATTAAAATAAACAAAAACAAAATATTATTGAAACAAAGAATATTATTAAAAGAAACAAAAATAACATCATTAATATACTGAAAAGAAGAGCACAAATAAATAGAAAAAAGTAACATGAAAAACAACAAAACACAACACACAACAACAGCAGCAGTCGCGAGATCAATGTGATTTTTAGCTAATTTGACTGCTGCAACACTTGTATTAAACAATGCATAGCTTCTAAAAGGCACAAAAAGGCAGCGTAAAATTTTGCAATATAATACAGATTTATATCCTCTTTAATATAAACTAAAAACTATGACACGAATGTGGACAAATAATAACTATATATCCATTTAAAATATAAAAATGCACATTTTTTTGGCATTTCCAATATAAATAACTAAATCTAAAACACTTCCACACACAATTTGATACACAAATGTTAACGAAGTATTTGCAAAATAACCTGAACTTGATGGTTCCATTGAAAAATTGTTAACTTTTGCAATACTTTTTAAACTAAATAAAATTTTCAACGGGAAAGTTTTAACTTTTTTCAGCCTTTTTTGCACAAAAATTTCTATAAAGTTTGACTTTGAAGTTTCACTACAAAAACACCAGAGCGCTTTTGACATTTATTTTAACGACAAGTGATGTAGAATTTTATATACTCTAACCGGGAAAAAAAAATTTTGACGATACTTAAAATTTTTTTTTTTAATTAATCCAAGAAAACAGGCTATTCTAACCCTCTGTGCGCTGGTCTAAAGCACCCTTAAAGGGTGCTCGAAAGGTAAATCGAAATGTACATTTTAGACCATGACAGCACAATTTTATAAAAATATACGTATATTTTCTAAAAGTACATTAAAAATTTTGACCACGAAAATAACATATTCGAAAGTTATAAAAATATTTTTCAAGGTTATTAAAAAAAAAATTCATTTGCACAAGAACTCCATCCCTGGGGAACACAAGCAAACAGCTGTAGTTAAATTAAATGAGAATGTTTTCATCTTACTTGATTTTATCCATACCAATGGTGTAAAAGCCAGAAAACAACCATCCGATTTTTACTCTCTTTTTTTTGAAATACGGATGCAATTTCATTTTATTTTCTCTCTCATTTTACGTACGACAGATCTTATGGTCTAAAGCACCCTATAAGTATAATAGTAATATAAGTATAATAGTCTGAACAGCCCTTTAGCTACAGTTTGTAAAAAATATGTTTACAAAGCTTAGAAAAATTAAAAAGTTTAAGGGAAACTCTTATTTGCAAGTAAATTATATAACTTTTATTAAATTTTTTTCTTCATGTATTCAATTGAAGATGTTTATAAACACTTTGCACAAAAAAAAACCAAATTAAATTAAATAACAAAATAATAATCGTAACTTAAAAAATACTTCCAGTTTCTACGCTGTAAAATAAATGTTTACAAAATTGTGTTAAATTGAATTAAATATATTCTAAATGGTAAAAAAAAGATTTGAGGGTGCTAATTCTTGGTGTGCCCTCCTTTAGCTTTAATTACAGCTTCTAAGCGTCTAGACATTGAATGGATAAGCTTTGGTATATCGTAATTTTCAGGTATTTTTTCCCACTCTTCTTTAATAAATGTTATTAACTGTTGTTTGTTTTTTGGTGACCTTTTTCCAACTTTTTTCTTTAGGTGGACCCACAAATTTTCTATAGGGTTTAAGTCTGGGCTTTGTGCTGGGGTATCTATCACTTTTGTACAATTATATAACAACCAGGATCTACAAATATATGCCTTATGCTTCGGGTCATTATCCTGCTAAAATTTATATTTGAGCTTTTCTGGGTTTTCTGGGTCAACAAAACCGAATTTGCGAACACTTGTACTCAATTCCTTTTTTAAAATGTTTAGATAGACTTCCTTGGTCATTATATCCTCTAATATTCTTATTTCGCCAACACCCTTGCTCGAAATACAACCCCACACCATAACGGATAGTTTACCGAACTTTACAGTGGGTATTATATTTTTATTTTCTAAAGCCGTCAGGGGTTTTCGCCAAACTTTTTGAGGTCCATCATGGTAGTAAAGCATCACTTTCGTTTCGTCACAAAAAATAACATCATCCCAGTGCTCCGGAGGAAAAGAAATGTGTTCAATAGCAAACTTATACCTTTTTTCTATGTTTGCCGCTGATAGCAAAGGTTTTTTCCTCGCAACTCTTGAAGAGTATTTATGGTTTTGTAGCACATTTCTAACAGTCTGATGAGAGATACTTACTCCACATTCATTACTGATGTTAAGTGCAATTCCTCTAGTACTAAAATGTGGATTCTCATCAATCATTTTCAAAATTTTCTTTTCAATTCGCCGAGTTACTTTTTTTCGTCTGCCTGGTGATACATTTGGTTCCAGTCTTCCTTCTTTTTCAGCACGGTTAATAACATTATATACCGTCTTTAGGTTAAGAGGCAACATTTCAGCAATTTCTCTGTGAGATTTTCCTTTATAGTAATTAAAATACACCAGTTGGGTAATGTCTTTGTTCAGTCGCTTTCCTGGCATAGTTTATATATAATTGGATAATCGCTTGTTTGTTCTATGAGCTCAATTTAAGAATAAAAGACAACAGCTACTCTTAGCGTCCGTATAAAACTCTTACACGCAATACATGTGCAAAAAACCAACGGTTCTTTCTTGACTTTGCATTTTTGTAAACATTTTTTTTACACTGTTGAAAGTATACAAAATTATTTTGTAGCGTTGTTGTTGTAATATATTCATAAATTTGCCAAAGTTTCGACGCCTGCTTGTCGTCAACATACAAAACAACAGTTATAAAAAAAAATTTACAAATATAATGATATTGTTGTTGTAAATATTTATTATAACTTAAATTCTTAAAAAATTTTTGTTTTGTAAACATATTTTTTACAAACTGTATATATGACGATATGGCAAGTGACGATCATGCACTTGCCAGAAATCCTCAAGTAATTGTTGTTGATATATACTCTTTAATAAATGTGAGACCACAAGAGTTAGCAATGATTTTAGCCAGTTGTGGCCTGCTTTCCTCTGCTCTAAAGTTAGGCAAATAATTTTCTATAAATTGTGTGCCAATATTTGATAGTTTAACTGCTGCATGTGTACGTACTGCTGATGAAAGCCCCACAGATGCTTGGGATTGGTTACAAGAAATCGATGTAGCAGATTTACCACTTCGAAATATATCCTCAGACATGGCCTGGTCACTATTGCGTAAATAAATGAAGAGGAATCCTCAACACAAATAAAGAAATCCGTCGTCAAAAGTAGGGCCAGGCGGGCGATAGGAGGAATTTTCATTTTATGTTCAGTTTTGTGGGTCATAAATTATTAAAAGTGAGGGATTCAAAAATGGTTTTATTCACTTTGACTACCATTCCTGTTCGGCGGATATCCGATAGTTTCACTTACCACATGATTTACAACAGAATCAAATGATGTATTCACAAATTTGTAATGAGAGAACGAAATCTCCTCTTTATTCAAATAATTAAATTTAATCAAATTAATTGCACGTAGTGCTCATAGTTAACTTGTTAACAGTATTAACTATATATTTTATGAAACATTAAAGTTAAAAATATGATTATTAAATCTTTATTCTTTTATTACAAATTACATTTTTTTTTAAGAAAACAGTATCAAATCAAAATACAACAAAATTTAAATAAAACAATTTAATTATTTGTAAGTTCATAATGAAAGATGAAATTTTTATTGTAGATAGATGTTGATGTTATTCGTTGAGTCGAATTCTGGTTATTGAATATATGTTGAGTGGTAGTTTTCCTTCCTCGGCATGTTCCTCGGCAATGGCAGTGTATGAAAATACAAAATAAAAATTCAAAATTAATTAATTAGTTTTTTGCAATATTGCAGTCGCTGTGTCACAATATATCTTTCTTGATCGCGGTGCTTTGGCCACAATAATACCAATAATAATATTACATTCACTTATTTAAATATTAATAACACCAAAAAATAAATGTAATAAAACAAAGGAAAAATTCACACCAAATTAATAGCACTAGCACTGATCAATGAAATAATTGCTTTTATTTATTTAGCCCGTAGGAAAGCGCTATTGACATAATTATTATTTCATTATTTCATATATTATGGTTTTATTTTTCATATATTGGTTTTATCACCAATATTTAAAATTAAGTAGAAGTTTTTTCTAATCTTCACAAATCAGATTATATTTTTGAACTTGGTTTCAATATGGTTTTAATTTGTTTGGCTTATGATGCTATTGCAATAACCCCTCGAATTATAATACCACAGAAAGAAGAAATATACTTTAGGGAAGTTGCTCCAAATTAAACATAGATTTTTAGTTAATAGAAAATTAATTATATTCTAATTGTTTTTATGGAGCAGCTTCACTGCAGTATATTTCTATTCTACCACTTCAAAAACAGAAGCCTTACCTGATATTATTCTTCGGGAAATGATGTAAGGTCTTCCCTGGCCCACATCCCATTATGCAGCTTCCACTCCTAAAATTTAACACATTTTAAATATCACTTTATTTAAATTTAATAAACATAAATAAATGTCTTACGTTTTTCTTGGTAATATTTTTTCATTTTACACACAGATACCTATGTTTAGAAATAAACACAACCGCAAGTAAAGTAACACTTTTTTTTATACGATAGTACCTACACTTACTACCAAACACTTTTTTCTTTTTTGAATAATAAATTTTTGGCGAAAAATTATATAAATGCGCCAATATTAAAAAATTTGCACATTTTAAGGAAACATTCCGATAAAAACCTTGAAAAGGGAAAATTGCAAAAAAAAACATATTTGCTTTCCCTTTTCGATCTTGATAGCGGACAGAGATGTTAAATTTTCACAGACCTGTTTGTATGTCGAGCCTACATTATAGCCGTCAATAAATCAAACCGGAAATAAAACACTTTAGCAAACCGGATGTTTTGGTTTGTTGCTTAGCACATGGAAATTGTAAACAAAGAGTAAAAAAAATTATTGATTTTCGATCATTGATTTCTCAGGCATTAGTATATCAATTTAAAATTAAAAAACGAATATATGTAGGAATAAGGCCCTAGAATCAAATTTTATAATGTTCATAAATTATATTGCTGATATATGCCAATTATTCAATGACCTGTTCAACGCCTTTATATGTAGTTATCCGCTTATAATTTGAAAACCGTTCTTCGTGCACATATGGCACTACCCGCGCTCGGAAGCTATTACAAATACGCGTTGATTGGTATGCATATCATTCTAGAGGAGACTGTACAAGAAAAGCTATAGCCCGCCAAACTTTTGGAAAAAAAAACGTAACTGTACATTTTCAGTGTATCACTTATTGTACCCAAACGATTCTTCGTGCACATAGCGCTACCTGCCATCGATAGCTATTAAAAATACGCGTCGATTGGTATGTGCGTCATTTTTGGGGAGACTGTACGAGAAGAGCTATAGCCCAACAAACTTTTTAGAAATGGCGAAAAACCTTAAAGTGTATTTTTTTAGCATTTCACTTATTGCGTACAAACGATTCCTCGTGCACATATCGCGCTACCTACCATCGATAGCTATTAAATATACGCGTCGATTGATATACGTATTGTTTTTGGGGAGACTGTACGATAAGAGTTATAGCCCAACAAACTTTTAAAAATGATAAAGTGTACATTTTAGTATTTCACTTATTGCGCCCAAACGATTCTTCGTGCACACATCGCGCTACCTACCATCGATAGCTATTAAATATACGCGTCGACTGATGTATGCACTGTTTTTGGGGAGACTGTACGAGAAGAGCTATAGCCCAACAAACTTTTTATAAAAGCTAGAGTGTACTTTTTCAGTATTTCACTTATTGCGCCCAAACGCTTCTTCGTGCACACATCGTGCTACCCGCCAACGATAGCTATTAAATATACGGGTCTATTGATATATGCACTGTTTTTGGGGAGACTGTACGAGAAAAGCTATATCCCAACAAACTTTTTATAAAAGCTAGAGTGTACTTTTTCAGTATTTCACTTATTCCGCCCAAACGCTTCTTCGTGCACACATCGCGCTACCTGCCATCGATAGCTATTAAAAATACACGTCGATTGATATATGCACTGTTTTTGGGGAGACTGTACGAGAAGAGCTATAGCCCAACAAACTTTTTATAAAAGCTAGAGTGTACTTTTTCAGTATTTCACTTATTCCGCCCAAACGATTCTTCGTGCACACATCGCGCTACCCGCCAACGATAGCTATTAAATATACGGGTCGATTGGTATGTGCGTCATTTTTGGGAAGACTGTATGAGAAGAGCTATAGGCCAACACACTTTTAAAAATTATGAAAACGATGATTATTTATTTAGTACAATTTTTGGTACAAAAATGATTAAATTGTGAAAACGCTAATTATTAGTGTTTCATTCCATTTGTTCTCAATTAGAAGTATGTACGTTTAAAGTTGGCCAACTTTCGTACTTTGCTTTGACGGAGACGTACTGAATGTGACAAAGCTCATAAGAAAACGTGTATTTCAACTTACTTGTCAGTTGAAAAAGGGAAAGTATGACGGATGGCCATGCAAAAATAATGATAAGGGCTGCTTTCCTAAACGTCAGCTGCTTTGCAGTGTGACAATGTCTCATGTTACTAAACGCAACCGTGCAAACTTTGACGATGTACGGCATTTCTAAAGTCATCAGATGCACAGTTGATATGCAAATAAATTCAACAAAAGCATCATTTAGCTTGACAATGCTTTTTATAAACGATGGCGACTAAAGAAGAAACCTACAAAATTTCAATTACACATTTAATTATTTTATTAAAGAAATAATTATTATTCTTATTAATTGCTTTCGTTTATTATTTTTTCCACAGTCATATCTTTTTTATAATGCAAAGCAAACAAATGTATCTAAACGTCGACGGTGTTACAAAGTTTAAAATGACAATGCATAATTTCCAAGGTTGGTAAAATATTTCTGCTTTACTTAAACATTGATTTGACATTGCATACAGATGTTTAGGAAGGCAGCCAAGTTTATTTTTTGACACAAAGTAATTTTTTTAATTTCGTGATGTTGTTGTGAAGGATACGTCCTGTGGAATTTTACCTTTTAGAAACCAAAACGACCATGGTCTAATCATTATAAGGTCAGCTCGGCAAATCAGGCGATCAATTTGTTTATAAAACCCTGCTTATAAAAAATGTGTTTACATTTTGTTGGCACCATTGTTATCAGGGTTGCCAGTTTAGCACTTTGCATTAAGAATTATCGGTTCATTTGGAAAGTACCAAATTGAATGAAGATGAATAACGTGTTTGAATTGTTGAATTCTCTCAATAACTTAATTTAAAATATATTTAGCATTTTTGATTGTAAAAACATACATTCATATGTATATCACTAAAATAATAAAAACCAGCACTTTAGGGTCATTTTGAGTAAACGAACAGACCTATTATTTTACTTCGCCTGTGCTACACAATACCGACGAAGGAGGGCGTTCTGATGCGATTGTGGATTGCTATCAGCTGAAGCCGGTATTGTGTAGTGACCACTGACTATGCCTTCGCCACTGAAACCTTCAGATAACTGACACACAAAGACACACTAGGTCTGTACGTTTACTTTTTGGGTAAAGTTCGGTAAAATGAGAGTAAGCTATAATTGCTCTCAATAAGAAAGCAAAATGTACAAAAGTAAGAAAACGAAAAAAACCATAAAATTTACCAGAAAAAGAGAAATGTCAATTTTTACAACTCTGTTTATATCGGAGATGATATTTGACAATTTTAAAATTGTACTTTTTTGACCCCAAATGTACTAAAAACATAAAAGTTGTGTTAAGTTTTACTATTATTAACTATTAGTAACAGAAAGATAAAATAAAATGAATTCTTGAATATTGAGAATTTGTTTCGAAATCAATCAAATTAAAGTAATACTGAAGGAGTTCCTATTACTCGAGAGACCACCTCGTTTCGAGACAACCAACGTGTTGTCGAATAGTTAAAAATTAATGGAGTTCATTACAAAAGTATTCTTGAATTTTCGCAAATTCATCAATTTTACAGCAAGGATAATTTTACTCGTTTGTAAACTTATAATTCGGACTATACCTTTAAAGCTCCGTACGACTGAGTTTAGACGAGAAAACATTTAGTTTGGTAGCATGTTACAGGTGTGGAAGAGAGCATCGTTTTTGTGTTCGGCACTCGGCGACACATTTAACAACAACATATGTTGTCTTTGCTGATTGATAGAACTAATTTTTATGCGAATCCCTGAATAGTTTGTTTTAATATTTGTATATTTTAAATAATTGTGGGCAATTATATTAAGAAAAAATTCACAGATGATGGCCCACTCCAAGGTTCTGATGGATATTTCTATTTTATATTATATTACATTTCTTTTTTTTTATATACATATGTACATATAAGAATATTGAAATAAAATCAACGTAAAGAATTGAAATAAATAGTGTTTCATTTCAATTAGGATATCCGTCTACAGTGAGCGATATACATGCATCAACGCTGACTATCACATGCACACAGACGTTTCGGTAATTTTTCTCATATCGCCCTTAAGAAAATGATATAAACTTTGTTCTACGCAATGAGCGATAATTCTGTCAGAAATGACGGTCATATCACCGGTCAAATGACCGTCAATGTTCTTGTAGGGCAGCTAAACTTATTAACTATTTCGCTGGTCACTTCATTCAACAGGCCAAACGTCAAAGTTTGTGAAAAAGTTGTGGAAAGTGGTTGTGAATAATTTAATAATTAAATATTATATTAAGAAAAATCGAAAATATATTTTTGCTATAATTAATTTAAATTACTGAACAACGTATAATCATATGAATATACCTTGGTACTTAATATTTAGTGGAGTAATGTGTACTTTTGCAATGCAAAGTGTACTGAAAAAAGTACAATTGTACGAGCTTGATTATCCCTGAATTTCATTGATTGAAGACAGTTTACCGAAAAAAAACTATTTGGGAAAGAATTTATTTAAAAAACCAAGTATTGGAAGAATTTATTTAATTATATTTATTTTTCAGCGATGGTCTTTTTTATGAAAAGTTTTTAACAATTATTTATTTTTCAATATTTCGCTATAGTCGCTTTTTATCAGTGAGAGTGAGAAGTGAAGTACTAAGAATTTTTTTTAGTTCAAAAATAATATAATAAACAATATAAATTAAACAACAACATATAGCATACCAAATACCGCTAGTTTTTATTTTATGTTGTTTTTGCTCTGCTTTACTTGCTGTATATTTTTCTTTTTTTTACCCAGCAAACAAAAATTAACAATAAATAAATAAATAAATAATAAATGAGCCATGATGGCTTAAATATAAGCCCTAGTCGTTCAAGTGTTCCCGAAAGGAATATATACGTAACAACGAAATCGGATGAAGGTAAAACTCGTTCAAGCAACAACTTAATGAAGAGTGTGGACAACGGTAATTACGTTTCCATTAAAACACCCAAGCGAACACAATCAGAGTCAGATTGCTCGCGATCTAAAGAGCATCCAAAAACATCATTCTCAGCCTTAAAAACGCCCTTAGACGGTACATTGCCTCCGAATTTGGATAAGGAAAAGGCACAAACCGGTATGGACAGGTACGTAATAGTGACGAAAAGGAAACGTAGCCCGAAATCGGCCAACATCGCATCTCAACATAAGGTAGCTAGAGATTCGGAAACCGCTAGCGTTGCTTCTCAAAACCGATTTGCAATTCTGGGTAATGACGATAACGTCCCTACGACCTCGGGTAAATCCCCAAAACCACCTCCAATATATCTAAGACAGGCAAGCTCGAACACTATAATAAAAAATTTAATAGAAACTATCGGTGAGAACTCTTTTTACACCGTGCCGGTAAGACGCGGTAAAATCAGTGAAACGAAAATTCAGGTCTTAACAGAAGACAATAATCGAAAAGTTGTAAAGACGTTTGAGGAAACAAAAAAAAGCTTTTACACTTATCAGCTTAAAAGTGAAAAAGGCATTCAAGTGATCATAAAAGGTGTTGACCCCAGTGTTGCTACAAAGGAAATAAAGGACAGCCTGGAGAGTCTAGGCTTTAATGTAAAAAATTTAATAAACTTAATAAATAAAGAAAAGGTACCACAGCCCATCTTTCGTGTCGAACTTGAGCCAGGTAAAAAAAAATTAAAGAAGGGTGAAGTTCACTCAATATACAACGTGAGATATCTGTTGCATCGTAGGGTGACAATAGAGGAACCTTACAAGAGATCAGGACCTGTGCAATGCCAAAACTGCCAAGAATTTGGCCATAGTAAGACTTACTGCAAGCTACATGCTGTCTGTGTAGTGTGTGGCGACCTACATAGTATAGCAAACTGCAAAAAGCCAAAAGGTGACCCGAAGGCCAAAAAATGCAGCAACTGTGGCGAAAACCATACCGCAAATTATAGAGGGTGCAGAGTCTACTCTCGTTAGAAGCTCGTCAAACCAGATACGAAATGTTGCTTCCCGAACACAAGAACAGCTCGTTACCAATGATTACCCTCAGCTGCCGACATCAAATAATCAACAAATTTCATATGCGAACATTCTAAAAGCAAATTCAGCCACGCCTCTAACGCGCAGTGCCCTGAAGACAAACAATAACACCACAAACATCAGCTCCAAGCCTACAGTGCAGCCACAACCCATAAATTTCAGCCAAGTGGAAGCCAAAATAGAAATGTTGGTGCAAACAGTTCAAAATTTCGTTAATACCATGTTGCCAATGATGCAAACACTGATAAATATGCAAACTGCGCTTTTGCAGGCTGTAACAAAAAGTCCATGCACTGCCTAAGGTTATGTTTCTGGAACGCTAACGGCATACGCCAACAAAAAAACGAACTTGAGCACTTCCTAGCGGATCAATAAATCGATGTTATGCTCATTGCCGAAACTCATTTAACACCTAGAAGTGTTTTTAAGGTAATAGGCTATACATTTTATGACGCCAAAGATCCCCGTGGTAGAGCATGTGGGGGCTCAGCTATACTAATAAAGAACACAATAAAGCACTACTTAGTGGGTGCAGTCAGCAAAGACTATCTTCAAGCAACTTCGATCTGTCTTGAAGAATTTTTCAAAGGCTTAGTTATATCGTCAATTTACTCGCCTCCGCGGTTTTCAATTGCTGAGGATCAGTACTCTGAATTCTTTAAATCGTTGGGCAATAGTTTCCTAGCTGCTGGCGACTTTAATGCAAAGCACGCGTATTGGGGATCACGCCTGATTACCCCAAAAGGTCGCGTTTTATACAACGTAGTTTCCAAAATGTGTTTGACGGTCGCCTCAAGCGGAGAACCAACATATTGGCCAACTGATCGTAACAAAATACCTGATGTCATAGATTTCGCAATCACAAAGGGCATTGCAGCTAAATCCATTCTTGTTGAATCTTCTGTTGACTTATCATCAGATCATTCACCAACTATAATTACAATATCACTCTCACAAAACTCACACGCGACTGAGATAGCTGAAAAAATAAAAACATACACAAATTGGTTGGAATTTCGCAAATACCTTGCTACTCACTGCTGTCAAAACGTATTACTTCGTACACCAGACGATGTAGATGCATCTCTTACACAATTGGACGAAAGTCTCAAGCTGGCGGCACAGCACGCTATTATTAATTCACGCAAAATTAGCCAAGAAAAAATTTGCTCCACAGACATCGAATTATTATTAACTGAAAAAAGAAGAGCTCGAAGAGAGTGGCAGCTTCATAGATCCCCTCAACTCAAAAGAAAACTAATAGAGTGTACCAAAAAGCTAAGAGAGATGTTACAATCCAAAAAAACTGATTATTTAAATGAGTATCTTAAAGGACTTGATGCAACACCGCAATCCGATCATTCACTATGGCGTACTACCAGATATCTCAAAAGACCGGTTATTCGTAAACCTCCATTTCGAACCCCAACTGGGGATTGGGCAAGAAACGACACAGAAAAAGGCAAGTTGTTCGTAGAGCATTTAAAAAATGCTTTCACCCCCAATGCACCAAGCGACCCTGAAGAACTTCCATTGATAGTTACGGATGCAGCAGTTTCGATAAAGTTTAAATTGAAAGACGTCGAAGAAGCTATCGCCAACTTGAACCCTAAAAAATCTCCTGGCATCGATAAAATTAGCAACAAGATGCTCCAAGAGCTCCCAACTACAGTAGTTAAAAGAATTCTCCACATCTTCAACGCGATATTGTGCATTGAATACTTTCCATCTAAATGGAAGATATCACTAATAACTATGATACCTAAGCCAGGTAAAGACCACACCAGAGTTGAGTCCTACAGGCCAATTAGCCTTTTGCCAAATTTATCTAAGCTTTTTGAAAAATTATTAGCTATCAAGTTAAATAAAATCATTAGCGAAAAGCGCTGCATTCCAGACCATCAGTTTGGCTTTCGAAGTAAACACAGCACAACTGAGCAAACACATAGACTTGTGAATGTTATAAAGCATACCCTAGAAGAAAAAAAGTACTGCTCAACCCTCTTTATCGATGTTTCCCAAGCTTTTGATAAAGTGTGGCATAAGGGATTAATATATAAACTGACCCAGTACCTTCCTGAAAATATTTGTAAGCTACTGGAAAGTTACCTGCTTTGTCGCAAATTTATTTTAAAACAAGGTGATTGTCATCACCGCAGCCGATTGAAGCTGGAGTTCCCCAAGGCAGCATATTAGGTCCATTGCTGTACTTGATATACACCGCAGATTTGCCAACAGTTGCGAACATCCATACCTCAACTTTTGCCGATGATACAGCTTTCTGAAGCATTCACGAAAGTGCTGACGAAGCATCTCGTCGCCTACAGCACCAAACTTCGCAGCTGGAAAGCTGGCTAAAAAAATGGCGAATCAAAGTTAATGAGAATAAGTGCGAACATATAACCTTCACCCTGCGCAGAGACACATGTCCTCCTATTCTGATCAACAACCAGTTAATACCTCAACGTTTGGGGTCAAGTATCTAGGGATGCACATTGATAGACGGCTAACATGGAAACAGCACATCGATGCAAAATTAACTCAAATGAAATTAAAAGCAACTCAACTAAATTGGCTTATTGGTCGAAATTCTGTGCTAAAATTGGACTGTAAACTTTTGCTTTACAAAGCAATTTTAAAACCAATATGGAGCTATGGTATTCAGCTATGGGGCACTGCCTCAGCTTCCAATATAGAAAAAATTCAAAGGTGTCAAAACAAAATACTGAGAATGATAACAGATGCGCCGTGGTATATAAAAAATTCTAACATACACAAGGATTTAAATATTCCGACAGTCAAACAAGAGATAACAACATACGCAACGTCATACCTAACCAAACTCCAAGATCATCCAAATATACTAGCCCGAAATATTTTAAGCGAAAGAGGGTTCATTCGACTGAAAAGAAGGGATACTCTTTCCCTAGCCCGAACGTAGTAGACGCGGAAATAAAACTATACGAGCAATAAATAATTTTGTACAGCTAGGCTGTACTTAATAATAATTAGCAATTAGTTCTTAAGATTTGAATACTTATTGTTAGTTCAATTGATTTTGAAGATTCAATAAATAATATATATTGTGTAAAAAAAAAAAAAAAAAAAAAAAACTATTTCGCTACCAAATAGGTACCATCGTTAGGAAATAATAATTTCTATTAACAAAAATATTTATTTAAAAAAATTGTATTTTTTATGAAGTTTTTAGCAATTTATGGTATAAATAACAAAAATGTTTGTAATTAATTATTGTTAAGAAAAATTTTTAACACAACTTTTTTAATGTCTGTCAGCTGTTTGGGACATTTTGCTTGTTATTTTCAATGTTTATTATAAACAAACTGATTGCTTGTTCTTCATGCCCAAACTAGCCCGAAGAAAAAGTACGGACATTCTCGTACGTGAAGAACAAGAACATTACTCTCTCAAAACCTCTCTCATTTACCCAATTTTTGCGTAAGAAAACGCTTTTTGGGTAAGATTGGGGTAAACGAACACACCTACTAATGCACATCAGAAAAATGCGAGATGTTTATTTTTATTTTAAAATTTTTTAGTCTGAAACTGGGGTTGAACCCAGGTCTGTTTTTGGATTTGTAGTCAACGTACCATCGCCACCCCCAAAAAAAATGAGAATGTTTTTTACTTCTATATTAAAAACTTTTCAAATTTGAATAAATGCTCTATTATAGCACAAGCGCGATATGTGATGATATATTGATCTCCGAGTAAATTAATAGACTATGTACGTATGTATTGTTAGGAATGATTTAATGATGAGTTGTTCACCCCTATCACGAATAAAAGTGAAATTTTTATTCACGTAAAATTTTCAATCCCCTCGAGCTGAAAATTGGTATCATGAAATTCAGGTAAAATTTTTCCACGTTCTCATTCTCTTTGAATGCAGAAAAGTGAAGAAGATTTCGAAAACATACAAATTAATTAAAAAGACAACCAATTTAAATTGAATGCGGAAATAAAAATTCGTGCGTTTAAGTCTTAAGTTGTGTTTTTAAGTTAAATAGTCACCCGCATTATTGGTATTGCATTTGAACAATAAAAGTAACTGAATTCGAGAATTAAACGAAAGCGTGAAAATTATGGAGTTTAAAAATAAAATAAATACAAATAGCGTACTCCAACAAATTAAATAAAATGTTTAGGCTTGGAACTATGATGCAGTTTACGTTAATCCGTAAAAGAACTCCAAAATTGGACCGCAATATCTTTGTATACTCTTAACAAAACACACTCAATTGGTGTTGGTTTGCATTTTATTTGTTTTCTAATGTATGTTTCTACTATAATAGCTGACATTGATATAAAAAAAAAAATATTTATCAAAATATATAAATGAAAGAAGAATTTACTTACATTTTGCATATAATTCCCCAGCAAAAATCAAGTGAATAAATTAAAGTGAAAAGTAAAAAAACTCGCGTGAGAAAAATCGTTCACGATAGGCGGAAATTGATTGATGATTGCAAATACGTGAAAAGGGAAATAATTAGGAGGGAAATATTATTCATGATAAGGGTGGTTATGTTTTGATTGCTTCTTAATGAATATAAAAATGTTTTTAAAATATGCATTTTCCATTGTCCGATTTTTTCACAATTTTTCAATGCTGAAATGATTTTTTCATATTTTATCGGAATTTTGACTATTTTAGAAGAATTTCAGGATATTCAACACGGCGATTGAAAAGTAGTCTTCTGTACACATAATAAAAATATGATAGGCACACAAATAGGCACGGCTACATTAAGCCATACAATTATTATAACGGATAAAAGATGCCTACAAATTTCCAGCAATTAAAAAAAAAATAGCGAGCACATTTATAGCGAAACAGAAGGTATGCAAAAGCAATCGGCGGCTAATTTTTAGTCAATTTTAGCCGCAAAATTATCGGCGGCGGCGGCTTTCAAAAACTGTCGGCGGCTCGGCTTGTGTGAGCATTAATTTTTTATTCTTTTTATTTCTTTCTTTTTATTCTTTAACTCATTTATATTCATATTTTTGCGTACAAAATAATTTTCTAAAAAAGCGACGTGTGCAGAAAGTTGCAAAAGCTTATAAAAATAATACACAGTTGAGATTTAGGTTTTTTTATATGCTATTTTACTCAGCTGCTTTTTACAAGCAGAATTTTACTTTACACTAACAAAATGCCTGTAAACGTTTTCGATGTTTTTCTGAACCGACTTTTTATTGATAGATCTTGAAAACGACATAACAACGGGGATATATTTTTATTAAATTTTTATTCGATTATAGAAGTCAATTCTTCATTATTCAACGGCAGTTAATTAATTACAAAAATTTCAGTTAAATCTTTTTATCTTTGTACATATTTTTTTATTTATTAGTAACTAAATCCGTACAAACTAGAACAAATAAAGTATTTTTTTAATATTTCCGACGATAGTGCTATTCCAAATTTTGTAATATCCTGTAACCATTTATTTAAAAAGTTTAAACATTGCTATTAATTAAATATGTTAAATATTGGTCTTCTTGTTCTTTTTATATTTCTCCCTCTCTAATTAAAAAACCTGATTTTTTTGCCAGGCACCTAACTGAAACTTCTGGGTATTCTCTGATACGTTTTGTCGGAAACGTAATCGAAATGCAGAATAAGGGTAATTATCCCAAATAGTTTCTTTTAGCTTTTATAAAGCCTTTAAAATGTAATTTAAAAAAGTTCCTATATGTTTAAGGTATTAAAAGACTGAAATGTTTTTATATATTTTTGTTACTAAACATGTAATAAAAATGTTTTAGATTTCGGTTTTTTTAAGTAAAATGCACGTTTTATATAAAAGTTGTATCATTAGGAAGTTTACCATTAAATACAGTGGCCAAAAAAACTATTCGACATTGCAATTATTTTCTTAAATTTCATTGAAAACGCTAGTATCCTTTTGTTTTTTATATGTATAAACATGAGATCACATTGTATTATATGTATTTAATAATTTATGGTCCTAAAAATAATAAAAATTGCACATTTTTTAACTCATCCATCTGTTTGAACGAAAAAACAAAAATTGCAAGCAAAAAAAGTATTCGACTGGGATTGTTTTTCCCTTATTCTGATTGTGTATTTCTTATTACTTCATGTCATTGTTGGTAAAAATATCGCTATGTTTCTTGTTTATCATTTACAAGAACTTTTTTCTTATTTCTGTGCAAGTGATCGCGATTATGGGACGTAAAGGGAAAGAAACTTCTGTTGATGTAAGAAATTTAATAATATATCATTTTAAATTAAGAAAAACGAAAAAGACTATATCAGAAATCGTTTAAAAGTCAAGAACTACTGTATATTACATTATAAAAAAGTACAAATCAAGTAAAACTGTGATAAACAATGTAAGGATTGGGCGACCTTGCAAACTTACAGATTCAGATGAACGGCGAATCGTGCGTGAAGTAAGAAAAAATCCAAAACTTACTGCTAACACTTTAGCTAAAAACACTGAAGAACACTAAGATATATCCGTTACACCTCAAGCAATAAGAAACGTCTTAAAAAAGCACGATTTCCATGCACGATCAGCCAGGAAGAAGTCACACATTACTAATAAAAATAAAAAGTTGAGATTAGATTTTGCGAAAGAGCATGTAAATAAGCCAATGGAGTTCTGGATGGATTTTATTTTGCTGAATATAACCTTTTTCGATGTGATGGAAAAGTTCTGGCACATCGCAAGCCTAACACAGAATTGGATGAAAGGAATATGGTACCAACTGTTAAACATGGTGGCGGTGGTGTTATGGTATGGGGATGTATGGCGGCATCAGGCGTGGTTAATATTGCGTTTATTGATGGGATTATGGATCACCGAAAGTACATGGACCTCCTAAAGCGAAATTTGAGGTCAAGTGCTGAAAAATTGGGTCTGGCAAATAGATTTCAGTTTTATCAAGATAATGATCCCAAACATTGTGCCACTAATACAAAGCTTTGGCTTTTATATAATTGTCCAAAATTAATAAAAAACGCCGCCACAGTCCCCAGACCTTAACCCTATTGAACATCTTTGGGGTCACTTGGAAAAAAATCACAAAACGTGAATTTACGAACAAACGCCAGATGAAAGTTATCCTGCAGGAGGAATGAAGCCAAATTGATCCAGAATATACCAAAACGTTGGTAAAATCTATGCCAGATAGTTTAAAAGAGGTTATACGTAGGCAAGGAAAAGCAACTCGCTACTGAAGTAGAAATATGCTTGTATTTCAATTCATGTATTTTAAAAATGTTACCAATGTCGAATACTTTTTTTGCTTGTTTTTTGTTATTAATATTTTAATTCATGTGTTTTTTGCTTTTTTTACTTTAAGATCTCATTTTTTTTACTGAATATAACTTTGTGTTCCTTAATAAAGACTTTTATAAGTTTATTTTGTTAAAAACAACATTCCATATTTTTTTTTTGATAAATACATATATAAAGTTTACGGCCTATGTCGAATAGTTTTTTTGGCCACTGTACGTAAAAAACATAATTTACTATCTAGGCTTAATCAATTGTGTATATAATAATTCTTTATACCTATTAATGAAAATTGACAAAAATAAAACTATGTTTATGCGAAAATGTGTTAATATATGTAAGTATGTATGCTGCAACGAATTTTCTTACATCTCCTGCCACAATTACGAGATTATTTATCATATATCAATTAATTCATTACACAGAATTTTTGCTATTTCTTTTCTAAATTATGATTATTCATCTATTTTTTTTTCTCTTTTTCATAAATTTATATTTATAAACTACTTTTCACTGTTAACTTTGCAATGTTGTTGGTTTTTCAATACACGAACTTAGGTTATCCGAAAGTACATATGTACATACATACACCATAAATATATAAAAATACCTCTGGCTTAAAGTCGATTCCAGACACTTCAGTATTTCGCTTCAATTTTGCTTTTGAGTTATTAAACCCATTGTCAGATAAAACTTCCTCTGCTTTGCGTTACAGATTCGCTTTGACTTCTTAGATAAAAGGTCTGTTCGTTTACTTTCAGGGAAAGTTCGGTAAAATGAGAGTAAGTAATAATTACTCTAAATAATCTTTCCCATAACCAGATTCCCTAGTTCCAGCACAATGCATCGCATGTGTAGGGGTCATCCCCTGAGTGCTGGTCCAAGATAAAAAAAAAAATGTATAAAAGTAAAAAAACCATAAAATTTACCAGAAAAAAAGAAATGTCAATTTTTACAGCTCTGTTTATATCGGAGATGCTCTATGCCCTTTCACGGACGACAATCTCTTGGCTAATAATGGACTCTCCAATTCCGCTGAGGTTCGCCCTGTCCACACAGATTACACCTTTTTCCTTCCTTCAGACTTCTCTGGCTTTTTCCTCTTCCAAAAAGGTTGACTAGGTTGTTTTTTCTTCTCCTTTACAAATTCTCCACTAAATTTTTCCTTCTTTTTTTTTTTCTTTTCTAATATGTTCAATTTTATTTCGGGACATTTTAAAATTTTCTTCCCTTTTTTTCCTGCCAGAATTATATTTCTGTGCGCTCGAGCCCGTGTGTAATTTCTCAATCTTTCAAAATCCCTTTTCCCGCACAGTAGGTCTGTTCGCTAAAATGAGAATAAGCTATAATTACGCTCAATAAGAGACCAAAATGTACAAAAGTAAAAAAACGCAAAAAACCATAAAATTTACCAGAAAAAAAGAAATGTAAATTTTTTACAGCTCTGTTTATATCGGAGATGCTAATTGACAATTTTAAAATTGTACTTTTTTGACCCCAAATGTACTAAAAACATAAAAGTTGTGTTATATTTTTCCTTAAATCAACTATTAGTAACAGAAAGATAAAATAAAATGAGTTCTTGAATATTGAGAATTTGTTTCGAAATCAATCAAATTAAAGTAATACTGAAGGAGTTCCTACTACTCGAGAGACCACCTCGTTCCGAGACAACCAACATGTTGTCGAATAGTTAAAAATTAATGCAGTTCATTACAAAAGTATTCTTGAATTTTCGCAAATTCATCCATTTTACAGAAATGATAATTTTACTCGTTTATAAACTTATAATTCGAACTATAGTTTTTGAAGCGACTGAGTGTAGACGAGAAAACATTTAGTTTGGTAGCCTGTTAGGAGTGTGGAAGAGAGCATCGTTTTTGTGTTCGGTACTCGGCGACACGTTTTAACAACAACATATGTTATCTTTGCATCCCTGAATAGTTTGTTTTAATATTTGTATATTTTAAATAATTGTGGGCAATTATATTAAGAAAAAATTCACAGATGATGGCCCACTCCAAGGTTCTGATGGATATTTCTATTTTATATTACATTACATTTATTCTTTATATACATATGTATGTACATATATATTAGAATATTGAAATAAAATCAATATAAAGAATTGAAATAAATAGTGTTTCACTTCATTTGTGATATCCGTTAACAGTGACCGATATATACGTTAACGCTGACTAGTCAGCAGTGGTCGATATATTCGTCCATGCTGACCGGTCAGCAGAGACCGATTTATCCATCAACGCTGACTATCACATGCACACAGCAGTTTCGGTCATTTTTCTCATATTGCCATTGAGAAAATTATAGAAACTTTGTTCTACGCAATTACCTATAATTCTGTCAACAATGACGGTCGTATCACCGGTCACCGTCACTGTTGTTGTAGGGAAGCTAAACTTATTAGCTATTTCGCTGGTCAGTTCATTCAACAGGCCAAACGACAAAGTTTGTGAAAAAGTTGTGGAAAGTGGTTGTGAATAATTTAATAATTAAATATTATATTAAGAAAAATCGAAAATATATTTTTGCTATAATTAATTGAAATTACTGAACAAAGTATAATCATATGAATATACCTTGCTACTTAATATTTAGTGGAGTAAAGTAGTACTTTTGCAATGCAAATTGTACCGAAAAAAGTACAATTGTACGAGCTTGATTATCCCTGATTTTCGTTGAAAGTTTAATGTGATTGATGACAGTTTACCGAAAAAAAACTATTTGTGAAAGAATTTATTTAAAAAAACAAGTATTAAAAGAACTTATTTAATTATATTTATTTTTGAGCGATGGTCTTTTTTATGAAAAGTTTTTAACAATTAGTTATTTTTCAATATTTCGCTACCAAATAGGTAGCATCGTTAGGAAATAGTAATTTGTATTAACAAAAATATTTATTTAAAAAAATGGTATTTTTTATGAAAAGTTTTTAACAATTTATGGTATAAATAACAAAAATGTTTGTAATTAATTATTGTTGAAAAAAAATTTTAACACAACTTTTTTAATGTCTGACAGCTGTTTGGGACATTTGTAATTTTGCTTTGTTATTTTCAATGTTTATTATAAACAAACTGATTGCTTGTTCTTCATGCCCAAACTAGCTCGAAGAAAAAGTACGGGCATTCTCGTGCGTGAAGAACAAGAACATTACTCTCTCAAAACCTCTCTCATTTACCCAATTTTTGCGTAAGAAAACACTTTTGGGTAAGATTTTGAGTAAACGAACAGACCTAAAAATACATCGTCGAATAACATTATTGATTTTTATTTTTATAATAGAAAAGTAAATAAGAAATACATATGATTCTAATTGTGCTTTTTCCCTTATAAACTATATGTGAAATTTATTATTTTATTACATACCCTATGATATTCTCATACAGTATGAAAAATATCATAAAGCATTTTATTACAAAAGTAACTCAAAAATTGAGGAGGAAAGCATATCCATATAGTACTATTTCGCTAACGCTTACTAAGCTCATCAGTGGATTTTTTCCCAACGTCTGAATATAAACCCAAGATCTATATGTTTAAAATTCAATCAATCAAACGAGAATTGTTTGAATATCAAACATACAAACCAAAAATCTATAAACAAAAACATAGCAATCCATGAGTTTACTTTTATAACATACTCACATTTCTATTTTTAGCTTTTTTATTCTCATCTACACCAGGCTTGCCATCGGCCAGCATAACTAATGTACTTTGAATCAAATGAAACAATTAAAAAATGAAACAAAACAAAAGAATATCAAAATTCAATACCGTGCACATGTAGTATTTTATATTAACTGAATTTATTTTGGGAATATTTATTTATACATATGATTCTAATTGTGCTTTTTCCCTTATAAACTATATGTGAAATTTATTATTACATACCCTATGATATTCTCATACAGTATGAAAAATATCATAAAGCATTTTATTACAAAAGTAACTCAAAAATTGAGTTGATGAGCTAAGTAAGCGTTAGCGAAATAGTACTATATGGATATGCTTTCCTCCTCAATTTTTGAGTTACTTTTGTAATAAAATGCTTTATGATATTTTTCATACTGTATGAGAATATCATAGGGTATGTAATAATAAATTTCACATATAGTTTATAAGGGAAAAAGCACAATTAGAATCATATGTATAAATAAATATTCCCAAAATAAATTCAGTTAATGTAAATAAGAAATTTTACAACCACTTTTTTTGGTAAACAAACAGTGCGTGAGAGTTGTCAAAGTTTTTATTCTTTCATACACCTTTTGCTTTAAGGGCACTATACTTATGACATAATGCTTGTGTAAGTGTGCTTGCGTTAAAACACACCTGGCAACGTGAGAATGAAAATAAACCATAATAACTGTTAAATTAATTTTATTTTTTTAATTGTGATTATTTCAAACTTATTTGTTTTTTTATTAATAAATATAATTGTTTATATAGGCTAACTTTCCTGCCGTTTTATTCAGAAAATAATAATTAATTGCGGTTGCGGATGAAACTTTAGTGGCAATTTTGCCGGTTTGCCTAAAAAGAAAAGAAATTGAAAATAAAGACAATAAAAGAAAGAAGCGCATTTGGATGAAAGAGTGGATAAAAAAAGGAATCAATTCACCCATGAAAATTTATTCGCTGATCTCATAGTGTACTTTGCAATCGACTTAATAAACTTTTTGAGCATGAATAGTTCCACATACGAGTAGCTATTAAATTTAGTTGGGCTCTTTTTTTCCTTTGTGGCAGTTGTTGCTGCAAGGTTTCACTGGCGAAGGCATTGTCAGGGAACAGTAACGGCTTCAGCCGTATCCAATCCACACGCACTGATATTTTCACAAGGATGATATACATATATATGTCACTCCATGTGCATCTTCCATATCTTTCGATTGCTGGTAGAGCCATATCTGCACGACGAATGCTTTGCGAGCGATAAGCAAAAAAGCGAAAGTTTTATGACTTTTTTCCAAATGTTGCTAGACCTATAACTTTGTTCAGGATATTTCCACAAGGGTGATATATATATATATATATATATATATATATCACTCGATGCGCATCTTCCATATCTTGCGATTGCTGGTAGAGTCATATCTGCATGACGAATGCTTTGCGAGCAATAAGCGAAAAACCGAAAGTTTTATGACATTTTTTTCCAAATCTCTTAGACCTCTAACTTTACTCAGGATATTTCCACAATATAGTATATATATATATTAGGGGGTTCTCTATTTGTATGGGATTTTTATTATATTCGAAAAAGCTAGGTCTCACCCCCCAAAAAGTTGTCAAATGATCTCAGAAGTAAGCTGGAAAAATTTAACGCCCCTATGTTAAGAAGCAGTGGAATATTTTGTATTTTGTATTTCTCTTTAAGCTATAATAACAGTTAATGTCTGCTATACTTTAATGTTGTTATTTTATTGCACATTGATTCTGATGTAAAATTATGATAAGCGCACTATAAGCTTATTCTTTGTTCTGTCGTCTGACAAGAAAGTGTTTAATGATTTCATGCGAAATCCAGCAGCATAATATTTTATTTTATATTTTTTTTTATCATAGCTCTGTAAAGTAACTGTTCGTTTTTTTTTATTCTTTATTAATTAATTTTTCGTCTCATGAGCAGTGACTTCTTCACATCGGTTCTGCATACCGTTACTCAAATTTGATTATTTTACTTTATTCTTTATTTTCTTATTCTTATAATCATTAAATTCGGTTCTGAATACCGTTAGTATTTTTTGCTCTTATTTCATAAACTCTTGTTATATATTTTTCCTATTGTTAAAACAAAATGTAAAAAGAAATTTTAGTTTGATCTTGACAAACGACGAGTAAAGCCATATTAAATATTTAAAAATAATAGTTGCATTAAAGTTTATTTTATCGATCATAGTGACAATCAAGTGTGTGAAAATGTCGTTGAGAAATGAAAATATTATTTATTTAGTTGGTCCAATTAATTTCAGTATTACTGGTTCAAAATTGGCATCCAATAAACAAGTGTTACAGGTATTATTTTACAATACTAGAAACGTTAAATTAAACCTTAAAGAAAGTTCAAGTTTGGCGATTCGTGAAGTGATGATATTCTGGGAAAAGGCGCGCATACCCACTAGGCAATTACAGCATTGTGTTACAAAACTTTTGAAATTGCATGAGGAGTGGCGAAACTTGCAAAAGAACGCGCATAGAACCAAAATAAGTTTTAAAGAAAGGGCGAATTTGTTTGTCAATGATCTAGACAACCTCTTTGATATCGCACATGCAGAAGCAATGACTAAACTGCGGATTGAAGAGTACAAACAATTTCTTCTTGCACAAAGGCAGCCTGGTCGCGCAGGTTGTCTCGGAGCTGTCGACAAGATTTCAGCGATTGCTGAGGAGAAAAGGGAGAAACGTAAGAGAGATGAAAAAACTCGGCTGGATCAACACATTGCGAGCAAAATGGCAAAAAATTCAATCGATGCATTGCCTCAAATGTTTCCTGAAGAGTCTGAAGATGAAGAAGAGCCTGAATGTGCCCAAATTGTTACAGTGTCCCAAGGAGTTTCTGGTGGCAGGAGAGCTCACAAACATTTTATAACGCTAAAACTTGTTGCAGTGCTTGATAGATGTCAAGTTTCAGTGCGCAACGCTGTTTTCATCCTGCAAGCAACAGCAGAAGCACTCGGCCCCAGTTTGGATGAACTGATCATTACTCCAACTTCAATTCACAAACTTCGTTCACAGCTGCGAACCCAACGGGCTGCAGAAATAAAGAGCAATATTTTAAAATCATTACCTCAATTTGTGGTCGTTCATTGGGATGGAAAGTTATTGCCCGCGTTGAGTAAGTGTAAACGTCATAATTATATGTAATCAATTTAAACTAATAATTGGTTTTATAATTATATAGATATTCACGAACAGAAAGTAGAACATTTACCAATTGTTGTCAGTGGACTGGGAAGCGAGGTTTTAATAGATGTTCCAAGACTGGATAGTTCACCTGGAGAAGAACAAGCAGCAGCGGCCATAAGGCATTGCAAGATTGACAACTTTGCGACAGAGTGCAAGCTTTGTGTTGTGATACGACAAGTTCCAATACTGGAAAGAAAAATGGTGCTTGTGTTTTGTTGGAGAAAAAATTGGCAAAAGACTTGCTGTATCTTCTATGCCGGCATCACATTTGCGAACTCCTATTAAAAACCGTTTTTGAGTCTAAGTTGCCAATGCGCTCATCATGTCGAGACGTTCCCCTTTTCAAAGACTTTTAAAAGTCGTGACCACAACTTAAATCGAAAAAAAATTGTGATTGGAATGAAGGATAGCAACTGCCATGGAAAACTTATTGATTTTATGGAAAATATTTCCCAGTTCGTCTCACAAGAGTTAATAAAGCGTCAAGTGCGAGAGGATTACCCTGAACTTTTGGAGCTGGCATTATTGTTCCTTAAAGCAGAAAGTGAAAAAATTTCAAACTACGTCCACCAGGAGCAATGCACCATGCGAGATGGATGTCGAAAGCAATTTACTGCTTGAAAATATTTCTTCTCCGTGAGGACTACCCATTGCCCAAAGAAGAATTGAATGCTTTAGGAGATGTCTGCTGCTTCATTGTCCGTTTTTATATTAAGGCTTGGTACAAATGCTCAATCGCAGCAACAGCATGCCAAATAGATATCGACCTCATTTTCCAAATGATGAAATATCAAGATATTGACGAAATGACAGCAAGACCTGCATTGAAGAAACTTATGAGTCATTCTTGGTATTTACATCACGAAATATCTGCTCTCGCGTTTTTTTACGAAACTTTGGAACTCGACACTAAAAGGAAAATGGTACAAGCTTTGACAAGGGTTAGTGTAGAACAAGTGGACAAAAGGCTTCCTTTACATATTGAGGATATCAGGAACTGGGAAGGTAATAATGCGATTAAATAACTTTTAAATTTTAAACTAATAATTAAAAACGTGCTAACAGATAAGACGGTTGACGAATTTATAAATGAGAAAAGTGCGGATATGTTTCGTCGATTTAAAATCGATGACAGTTTTCTCTGTTGTGACCCGGAAAATTGGAGTAGCCATGAAGCTTATATTGATGGGGAAAAAATTGGAAAGTCGTTGCGTGTTGTCAATGATACTGCTGAGAGAGCAGTTAAGCTGATGGAAGGCTATCATGGCCTCACAAAGACGAGAATAAAAAAAAATACATTCTGCAGTGCGTTCAGGAGCACAGAAAAATTTACACAAATTGTTCGAAAACTGTTTTGAGTAAAAATTATTAATAAATACATATTGTATAATAACTTTGAACTGATTTTCAGTTTATGCACTATAAAACAAAATAATTTTCAAAATGAGAAAGCAAGGCTTATGATTGATAAACGTTTTTTTTTTTCAATCGAACGGCGGCATGGGAAGGCGTGGTCGTAGGGCGTTAAATTTTTCCTGCTTACTTCTGAGATCATTTGACAACTTTTTGGGGGGTGACCCCTACCTTTTTCATAAAACTTAAAATAGAGAACACCTTAATATATATATATATATAACTCCTCCTTCGTCGGTATTGAGTAGCACCGGCGAAGTAAAATAACTACTACAAATGGCTAAAAAAAAACAAAGCTTCAAAAATTTAATACGTCTCCTTGACATCAAAGACACTACAACGCTGCTATCAAAACAAATAACGTGCAAAAAGCAATGTTGTAAGATAGTCAACCTTCACCTCCTATAATTTCTCCTACTATCCCTTTCCTCTAGCTCCAGCACAATGTACCGCATGTGCAGGGGTCATCTCCTGAGTGCTGGTCCAAGATAAGAAAGAGAAGGGCACCCAACTTCGGAAAGCTATACCGGTGAGTCTCTGGCTATCAATAACATTACGATACTTTGTGAGTGGATGTAGTTTTGAAAACATTAAATTTTTTAAGTGTGATATCCAAGTGATTCTAATGGAAACATGCGATGCTATTATCCAGAGTTTGAAAGAATATATATAATGGTAAGTAAATATTTATAAATATATACTATATCAGATGCGAAATATATTCAATTGCATTTTATTTCTTGTTTGTTTTGCATTAGGGGATTCCATGAAAGAGGAAAATTCCACAAGAGTTCGTTCAGCTAAATATATACCAAATATCTTTTGGTGAATTCCAAGCAGTGTTATGTCGGTCCTATTTCTGCAAACATTTAATGTATGCTTAAATTTTCTTGAAAATTTTCAAGCAAAAAAATAAAATTGTACACATAATTGGTGTGTTAAACAAAAAATTTATTTCATAAATTGTAAATTGAAAACTCTTTTACAATATGAAGTTAAAAATAAATAAAATAATTAAAAAAAATAAAATAATAATAATAATAATACAGTTTCTCAAATATTTGTTTTGCACTACATTCATTAGTTGCAAAGCCGAGAAATGAATCACTTAAATATTCAATAATTATATTTTTTTGCACTTCTTTCCATTTCCTGCCAGTCTTCGGTAATCTTGTCCGAAACATTGCCATCAATAGCGCCCAAAACATTAATTTCACCTAAAAGGGCCCGAAGACGAAATTTCCATATAGAGTACTTCTTTCCATCAAATGGTTTAATATTTCTTTTTGTTTTATCCATTATTATCTTTTTGATTTATTAACAAACAATTTTAATTTGCACCACACTATCTTCCGTAAGCTGGGCCCATAACCTGTTAAAATTACTCCAAGTTATAAACACACAAATAAAATAAAACAACCCCTTTTTGATTCAATTTACGGAAAGTTTATTATTTAAAATATATGCTGTGGCCTGTCAGTCACAAAGGTTTAAAAAGGAATGAATATTAAGAGAACAGAAAAATGTTAAGTAAAATCAAAGAAGCAACACATAACATACATACATAATACAATATGTGATAGACCAAAAGAACATTAAACTTCAACAATTGTATGATCTTTGTGTATGTTGCAATCAGAATCCAATCTATCTACATACATAAACATGTATGTAGGTTGATATGTATATACTTGTTGAAATTCCAACATTACCTTTAGAGACTATCTCAGATAGATTTACATAAATAATTTACAAAGTATTTTCGTCAAAAGTAGAATAAAAAGAGCTTAGGGTTATTGATGATATGGATTCTTCCGCGGGATACTGAGTTTCATCAACGGGATAATCCATTACTGTGCAATCCTTTTCGTTCCTTTCTACTTGAGCATTAACGATAAAACGACGATAAAAGGTTGCGAATTTTTGGGAATTGGTTTTCTTGTGGCACGAGTGTCTTCAAATATATGATTAAATGGTATCGAATCTTGTGAAGATTTATAGACGTATACTATCGATGATCTTCTGCTTATAGGCGTTGAACAGCGACTTGTGTTAGATAAGCTGCTTATTTTGGTTAAACTAGTATTAAAATATAGAAGCCCAAGTTGGCCATGGAGAAGAACATCGTGAATTGTTCTTTCTGCAAAAATTTTTTGGGCTTCTTCCCTTTTTGAAGGTTTTTCTTTGCAACGTGCTGATTATTGTCTTCAGGTTGCTTTAACCGATTAGCTGCTAGCAAAACTAACTCATCGGTTGGAGTGATTTTCTGCTTTTTCAAGTGTGGTTGTTCGCCACACTAAAAGAATTAAAACAGAAATAGTAAAATACCTACTAACATAAATATGTATGTATATAGTGTTCCAATTTCAGGTACCATGAAATGAAGAATTTCTGACGGTGGAATTTTCGGCACACCTCCTTCGGCGAAGCGTTTTATGAAAATAAGCTCAACATTCCAAAGCCAAATTTAGCGCCTTGTGGCAAAAGGGTGATACCGTACGTTTTTATTGGGGATGATGCTTTCCAGTTGACTGAAAATGTTATGATACCGTTCGCCCAAATTGGCTTAACATAGGAACAACAAATATTTAATTACCGCTTGAGCAGGCGGCCTCGTATTGTCAAAAAGGTTTTTGGCATATTAACAACACGTTTCGGAGTTTTTCAAAAAGCCATTAATGTGGAACCCGAAAAATTAAATAACATTGTGCTCGCTTGCTGCTATTTGCACAATTTTTTAGAAGGAAAACTACTGAAGGCTACGAAAACGAGGCGCTTAATGAAGGCATGGAGTGTGAAAGTGGGGTGCCAGAGTTACTATTTTTACAAAGAAAGAAAATGCATGTGACTCCAGAAAGCAAGTCAGAGGCTCATTTATGCACTTTTTAAATAATGAAGGCAAACTATCATGGCACATTGAATAAGCTTTTCATTGATAATGATGATAGGCTTAGCTATTCTATTAGTCTGTAGTTCATTGGTGATAATGCCAATTAATTAGTAGCATTTAAACCAATATATATACTACATGAATTGTGAATACCTTTAATGTATACCTGTATTGTTTACTTCTACTGAATAAAACAAATCTGAAACAATAATTGTGTAAATTTTTCGCACTTAATTCAAAAGAATAAACGAAAGACAATTTAACATCACGTATGTATATACCTTAAATATTGATACGGATGAACTTGGGGTTTTAATATCTCTCAAAAAACTCAGTGCTTCGAAGTAGTATAGTTGTCCCGGAAGAGTCACTAACTCCAGCTCCACTCTCTTCTTTTCTTATTCTTTTCAGCTCCTGCCCGTAATTTGTACGAAGCGTATTTATTTTTTTCTTGGACCAGCACTCAGGGGATAACCCCGATACATGCGGTGCATTGTGCCGGAACTAAGATTTTCGGAGAAAGGATAGAGGGAGTAGTGTTTATTGACATTCGATTTAAATTTTCCCACGTCAAAGTGACAGGAAAGACCTCTGCGGGTAGTCCATTACACATATGTGCTGTGCGGCCAAAAAAAGAATTTTCTCTGTAATGCGTAGTGCGATTCACTGCCAAGTCGACCTCAAATGGATGCGCTCTTAATGATGAACGCGTCGTGTAATTCTGTTCACCAGTTCGGCGAAGTAAAGTCGTGGCTCTGGATATCTCCAAAACATTTGATAGAGTGTGGCATGGGGCACTTCTGTCCACACTTATTGCTTTTGGTGTCGGTGATATCTTCTCTCGATTTATATCGAGTTTTCTCAGGGATCGCGCTATAAGAGTTGTTATAGACGGGATCTCATCTAACGAGTACAAGATAAATTCATTGGTACCGCAAGGCTCCACTCTTTCTCCTACCCTATTTCTAGTCTTTCTTAATGACCTCCTATGTCAAATTTCCAACCCTATCCACTCTTTCGCAGATGACAGCAGCCTTTCTCACTCATTTTCATTTAGTCGTAGGCCAACATCGACTATGATCACTTCGCTGAGGGAGAATATGAGTGACTCATTGAATTGTGACCTCATGAAAATATCGCAATGGTGTCTGGGAAACAGGGTCGATTTCAAAGCTCAAAAGACCCAATGCAGCATGCTTACAAATCGACGCATGCCCGATTACGCTGCGTCATCTGTAATTATGGGCGGTATAAACATCGAGGAATCAGAAGCTCTTGATGTTCTTGGCATGAAATTTCAGTGCGATGTTCGATGAACTGAGCACATTTTTCAGGTCTCAAAGAAAGTATTCAACTGCCTCGGTTTTTTAAGACGGTGTAAGACATACTTCACTTCATCTGATCTCCTCACTAGTTATAGCGCTTATATCCGATCGAAAATGGAATACAACTCTCATGTATGGGCCGGTGCTTCAAAGACTATTTTGAAGGTACTCGACCGTATACAGGAAAGAGCGATGAAACTCATAGGAGACAGTAGGGTAGCCAACTCTATTAACTCTCTTGAACATCGTGGCAATGTGGGGTGCGTTTCGTTGTTCTATCGTTACTATAATGGGATGTGTTCTGATGAAATCAGGAAACTTGTTCCCGAAACACGATCATTCACGCGCACGACGCGTTCATCATTAAGAGCGCATCCATTTGTGGTCAACTTGGCAGCGTTGCAGGGAGCACTAATTTTTCGGCCGAACATCGCGTATGTTGGTCAAACTCCCTGCCGAGGTCTTTGCTGTCAAAAAATCAAATGTCCATAAACTCTACTCCCTCTATCCTCCTTCCCATAACCTAATTTCCTAGTTCCAGCACAATTCATCACATGTGTAGGGGTCTCCCCTGAGTGCTGGTCCAAGATAGAAAAAAAAAAGAGCTTCTGATTCCTGGATATTTATACTTCCCATAATTGCAGATAACGTAGCGTTATCGGGCATGCGTCGATGTGTAAGCATGCAGCATTGGGTCTTTTGAGCATTGAAATCGACCCAGTTCTCGTGACCCCATTCGGATATTCTTGTGAGGTCACCATTTAGCGAATTGTTCATATTCTGCCTCGTCGCCGCGATGATATTCGATGTCTGCCTACGAATAAATAGCAGAGAAATTGAGAGAAGATATCACCGACACCAAAAGCATAAAGTTTGGCCAAGAGTGCTCCATGCCACACTCTGTCAAATGCTTTTGAAATATCTAGAGCCACTACCTTGCTTCCACCGAAATGGTGAATGGATCGACACCATTTTTCCGAAAGGAAGTCCGATAAGTCTCCCGTGGGACGTCCTCTACGGAAGCCATATTGCCGGTCGTTAAGTAAGCTATTTTCTTTTTCAAATCAATTTTTTTTTTCATCAGGGTTTTGTTTCTTAAATGTTTTCATTAGTAAATCATATTGGGTTTCTTTAATATTTATATCACTGTATACTACACATTTTACGTTCCAAAATGCTGGAAATGAGCGATATGCTCATATAATATTTTTTTTTCATCAAAAAAACTTTTTCTCTTTTAAAGTGTGTTCGTGCATAAAGAGTAAGACGTATAAATTCATCAAAATAACTTCTCAAGCATGCCAAAAATCTAAATTTTTTAATTTTCCATCTATCATCGTCGGTGTCACACATACAACAAATTTTCACCTATACCACCATAATGATTGATGTTATTTTGACTAATGTATATTTATATTTACACTTTTCTATCAAAGTTCACCACGTCACGCAAAGCGACAAAGTTCTATCTTTCACGGCCTTAACACTGCAGCCACACGTTCAAATTTTGCTTTAAAATTTTTTACACATACTGTGCTGTATACTTCACACAAATTACGAGCAATTTAAAAGCAAATTTACTTCTCAAGATGTCTACCTATTCATAAGAATAGTATCAGCAAGTGAGTGAATAAATCAAACCGGAAATAAAAATCTTTAGCAAACCGGATGTTTTGGTTTGTTGCTTAGCACTTGGAAATTGTAAACGAAGAGTGAAAAAAATTATTGATATTTGATCATTGATTTCTCAGGCATTAGTATATCAATTTAAAAATAAAAAACGAATATATGTAGGAATAAGGCCCTAGAATCAAATTTTATAATGTGCATAAATTATATTGATGATATATGCCAATTATGACCTGTTCAATCGCCTTTATATATAGTTATCCGCTTATAATTTGAAAACCTGCGTTCGAAAGCTATTACAAATACGCGTTGATTGGTATGCATATCATTCTTGAGGAGACTGTGCAAGAAAAGCTATAGCCCAACAAACTTTTGGAAAAAAAACGTAATTGTACATTTACAGTATATCACTTATTGTCCCCAAAGGATTCTAGTGCACACATACCGCTACCTACCATCGATAGCTATTAAATATACGCGTCGATTGGTATGTGCGTCATTTTTGGGGAGACTGTACGAGAAGAGCTATGAGAGAGTATGAAAATAAACTCAACATTCCAAAGCCAAATTTAGCGCCTTGTGGCAAAAGGGTGATACCGTACGTTTTTATTGGGGATGATGCTTTCCAGTTGACTGAAAATGTTATGATACCGTTCGCCCAAATTGGCTTAACATAGGAACAACAAATATTTAATTACCGCTTGAGCAGGCGGCCTCGTATTGTCAAAAAGGTTTTTGGCATATTAACAACACGTTTCGGAGTTTTTCAAAAAGCCATTAATGTGGAACCCGAAAAATTAAATAACATTGTGCTCGCTTGCTGCTATTTGCACAATTTTTTAGAAGGAAAACTACTGAAGGCTACGAAAACGAGGCGCTTAATGAAGGCATGGAGTGTGAAAGTGGGGTGCCAGAGTTACTATTTTTACAAAGAAAGAAAATGCATGTGACTCCAGAAAGCAAGTCATAGACTCATTTATGCACTTTTTAAATAATGAAGGCAAACTATCATGGCACATTGAATAAGCTTTTCATTGATAATGATGATAGGCTTAGCTATTCTATTAGTCTGTAGTTCATTGGTGATAATGCCAATTAATTAGTAGTATTTAAACCAATATATATACTACGTGAATTCTGAATACCTTTAATGTATACCTGTATTGTTTACTTCTACTGAATAAAACAAATCTGAAACAATAATTGTGTAAATTTTTCGCACTTAATTCAAAAGAATAAACGAAAGACAATTTAACATCACGTATGTATATACCTTAAATATTGATACGGATGAACTTGGGGTTTTAATATCTCTCAAAAAACTCAGTGCTTCGAAGTAGTATAGTTGTCCCGGAAGAGTCACTAACTCCAGCTCCACTCTCTTCTTTTCTTATTCTTTTCAGCTCCTGCCCGTAATTTGTACGAAGCGTATTTATTTTTTTCTTGGACCAGCACTCAGGGGATGACCCCGATACCCTCGAGAATTTCCTCAAATGCTATAAAATAGACCACCTCAGAACACCGGTTTATCAACCCAGCAGTAATGCCTCTGAAAGAGTAAACCAAAGTATACTGTCAGCCATCCGAGCGTACCTGGATGAGGACCACAGAGACTGGGATCTATATTTATCAGAGATAGATTGTGCGTTGCGCAATTCATTTCATAGCGCCATAGGTTTTACCCCATTTTTCGCATTATTTGGCTACCACATGTACAGCAGTGGCACCGACTATAAATTGAGCCGAAAATTGAAATCTCTCACCGATCACCGTATTGTAAACAAGCCGCCTGAAAGGATGGAGTATGTAAGGGGAGAGATAAAAGGGAACTTGAAAAAAGCATCTGAGAAGAGCTGCCGGCAATACAATAAAAGAGCTAGGAATGTTAAATTTATCCCTGGACAAGAAGTCTACCGGCGAAATATGGTGCAAAGCAATTTTAGTAAAAACATAAACGCTAAATTTTGTCGTAAATTTCTGAAATGTAGGGTGGTGCGACCAGTCGGAAATAACATGTATGAGTTGGAAAGCTTAGGGGGAAAACTATAGGGATTTATCATTGCAAGGATATAAAGACATAGAGTCTGAGGGTTAACATTTATATAGCTTAGCTTCGACAGGGGGCGAAATATTAGGATAAAAGTCTTTTTTCTTTTTAGCTGAATATTTATATGAGTAGTGTTTTGATGTCCTGATTGCTCAGTATAACCACATTTTTATCTACATACCTACTATATCAGTGATTGATCTCGTTCATACCTGAGGGGGATGTACCGACTGTGATCGAACGTAGTGCAATATTAGAGTATAGAGTTGTAAGCAGCTGTGGCATCGATGTAACGTGTTGTCCGGTTTATGACATGCAAAAATGGGTAACGTACGGTATTGATTCATACTAGAGTAGGCCTGTAGGAAATATAGGAAATATTGGACAAAGTAAACCCTTATGTCTAAGAGGTATTTTTGAGATGGGTATTCCTCGCAGAAGATTTTTTTTACCACCGATAATGTGTGGAGGAGAGACCATTGTAAGATGATTTTATTTATGGTACACCTATACGACATGGGTTTCATCTGGAAATTGGTCGGCAGAGTGCTAACGTCCAAGGGGAATACTACATGAGCGCCGCACTGAAGTATATATGAGCTGAGGGAGGAAAAATAAAAAAGAAAAAAAAAAGGCGATCAGAAAGTAAGATTTGGTGAGGATAACGGAAATAATTAAGTGCAGATTGTAGTTTTAAGTTTTTTTTTTTTCATTTGATTTGTTTTGTATTGTGTCCTGAAACTTGTGTATATAACTTGTGAATTTGATTAGTTATTAAAAGGTGCTTTAGACCATAAGATCTGTCGTACGACATGTCAAATTTTTGTGTAGAAGAGCACAAGTCGGATCGTCTAAACGTAATATGTAATGAAACTATAAGATTTTGAGAGAAAATACGGATGAAAATTTGACAGTCGTATAACTCTCTTTATTTTTTAATATTTTTCAAAAACCATCACACACCATTAGATCAGGGATGCATTTTTATGTAAACAAATGTGGGAAAGCTAGGGAGGGAAAACTGGTTTCATAAATTGATACCAATTATAAAATCAAAATGTACATTTTAGACCACGACAGCACAATTTTATAAAAATATACGTATATTTTCTAAAAGTACACTAAAAATTTTGACCACGAAAATAACATATTCGAAAGTTATAAAAATATTTTTTTTATTAAAAAAAAAATTCAATTGCACAAGAACTTCATCCCTGGGGAAACAAGCAAACAGCTGTAGTTAAATTAAATGAAACTGTTTTCATCTTACTTGATTTTATCCATATCAATGGTGTAAAAGCCAGAAAACAACCATCCGATTTTTACTCTCTTTTTTTGAAATACGGATGGAATTTCATTTTATTTTCTCTCTCATTTAACGTACGACAAATCTTATGGTCTAAAGCACCCTTAAATACCATCTTAATGCCTTTTTAAGAAGTCATAACTATTTAATTTTTATAGTCCAGTTAATGGTGAAGAAATAGACTATCTACCTAAGAATAGTTTTTGTGTGTCTCAGATTGTGCTAAATAATTCGTAGCGTGGTAGATATTCCACTACATCATTGCCAGGTGGAATTATTTATTTAAATTAGTGAAGGAAAAAGATAATAAATTAGATTTAGGAACTAACCACTTACCTTAGGGAGCTCCTTCAGGCTAGTTAGGATTAGCTTTATTTAAGCTACGGTTATACCGGTAAAATAAATGGTTTTACTTGGGTAGTGAAATAAATATCCGCTATTTCGGATCCGTTAAGTAAATAAAAGATTTGTTTGCGTTTGCTCTGAACCCTTGGCTGTACCTTAATTACAGAACCGTTAGCGGTGATAAATTTTTTTTTGATCTTGTATGTAAAATTATTTTGTTGGATTGTTATTAATTTGCATTTTTGTTAAGAAAGAAATTTAATTAGTATCCAATTAGAAAGAAGAAAAAAAAAGTAAGAATATTTTTTTATACTTGTTTTTTTAAATTTTTTTATATTTTTATATTTACATCTATATTTTATGTTAATAACACTAATTATTTTAAGCCTAAGGTCTTTTTATATATTTTATATTTATTTCAATATTTCGCTACTCCTTTGTGTAGCTTCTTCAGGAAAAAAAAAAAAAAAAAAAAAAAAAAAACCAATTTTCCTGAAGAAGCTACACAAAGGAGTAGCGAAATATTGAAATAAATATAAAATATATAAAAAGACCTTAGGCTTAAAATAATTAGTGTTATTAATATAAAAAAAAGGTCAAAAAACTAGAAAAATTATCTATATTTTATGTTGTGAATTAATTTTTTTGTTAGAGTAAGTTCTTATAATTTAAATAAAATTAAATGCCGTATGTTTATAACGTTGAAATAATGTGTTGTGCTTAAGAAGCAATTGGTTGAAGGCATGAAGGTGAGTTAAGGTAGGAAAAGTCGAGTGAGAGTGGGTCACAAGACTTGGTGGGAATATGAACGGTCAGAGGGGAACATCTGCCTCTGAGGGAGGAAATGGAAAAAGTTAATGAAAGCGAACAAAGGTTGTCATTTGTGTGTGTGTGTGGTTGTGTTTGATTTTTTTGCAGGAACATTATAAATTTTTTAATGGCAGCGTACCTAGTGGGAAGGGTTGGAACTCATCTGGGATACGTTCACCGATACCTGAACTAGGTGGAAGTCCCGCTAGTCACTGCGGCTGCAACATAAATGGTGCCCAAACTAGAATTATGGTGGTGCTTAATAGCGCCAATGAAACTTGAAGCACGTAGTGTCATCTCAGACGTGCAAAATAATCCACTAGTTTTTTTTGGAGAATAGCCCAACGGAATTATCGAGGAATCAATGCTGGAGTTTTGATTTGACTACATAGCCTGTAGGACAAAAATGTTCTTTGAAGTTGTACGGATAGATGAGGAACTATTTAGTACCGGTGATAGAGAAATTCCGAAAAGGGAGGGGATGCCAATAGCTTTCGATTTTTTTTATTAATGAAGTTCGTTTAATTGTATTGGTGTTACCTTTCATTGTGATTTATAGATTAGTTTCAGTTAATCCTTGTGTGAATGTGAGGTCCTGTGTGATGATTGGATAGCCGCCTGTTCAATGTGAACGGGGTCTGTAGTATCCAGGATCACGTGGGGCAGAATGTGTCCGTATCTCATGACTGGGTGAAGTTTGGTCAGGATAGTATGTATGTGTGTCCACATTATTGTTTTTTTTGTAGAGTTGATTTAGCATACCACAAATGACTTTATTCGTTTTCAGAATGTTTTCTCTCGTGTAATAACTTTGACAACCGCCACTTGCCTTCATGCCTAAACCTAAAGTTTGAAATATATTTTATTGTATTTGGTATAATTTAGCAGGAAATAGTATTTTCAGTGTTCCATTACATATTTAATTTATTATTTATTGTTAATTATTTATTGCTTTTTATTTATTTAGTTATTTATCAATAATTTGCATATTGCATAATTAATAGGATAAGGAATTTTTTTTTGTCTTGGCGTTCAGAATCGTGTCGTGTGTGCTCTAAACTGTATGGGAGAAAAAGTAGGGTCGTCGATTTTTTTTTAAACTTAAGGTTTGTCAGGGAATGTCTCTAGGGCCAGACGATTCGACTTCTAGGAAAAGAGAAAGGCATGTTCTATTTGACCTGAATAGATCGACACCGCAACTTTTCGGTGGGGATTATCAGTCTAGTACCCCGAGTAGTAAAACGATTGCAGAAAGGAGTATTGAGATGAGTCGAACGGGGGGTAATGAGCCTCAGATTATTTACAAATCAGGGACCATAAATGTTGATAGACCCAGCACCAGCACTATTAGTCAGAGAAGTCAGGGGATTGCAAGGTCGGAACAGGCGATAGATCAGGTAGCGATGGAGGAAGCTGTTAGAGGAATCGTGGTACAGGGTATGGCAGCTCAAGTCGAGGGTATACAGAAACAGATGGCCGCATTAACTGAATCAGTGAGCAGAATGAGTGTAGTGTTGCAGAACACGCAACAAGAGAATAAAAGGTTGCGGGAAGATGTGATGGTAGGTAGGATGAAGAGCAATGGAGACAACTCGAGTCGAATGGGGTTTTCACCTCAAGGCTCTAATCAATCTTCAAGGGCTTCAGAGGGAAGCGTGTCCGCGCCAAAACCTAACAGTTATCACCGCGTAAGGATTGACAAGTGGGGTACAGAATTCGACGGCAATACCAACAAATTGGCAATAGAAGATTTTGTGTTCCGTATTGAGCGCTTGCAGCGACAGTACCGTGTATAGTGGGAGGAAGTCTTGGATAATTTCCACCTATTCGTAAAGGGTATAGCCGAAAATTGGTACTGGCTCTATATTCAAACCAATTACGTTACCAAATGGACGACCCTGAAAGAGGCTTTATTAAAGCAGTATAGATCCACGCGATCTAATGTCGAGTTGATAAGCGATATGGTCGAAAGGAAACAACATCCTGGGGAGAGCATCGATGATTTCTTTTCTGGGATGGCTCAAATGCGTTCGCGGTTAAATATTTCTATGCCGGAAAATGAGGTGATAAAACTGATTAAGAAGAATTTGCGGGATGACGTTCGCAACAGAGTTTATCAAATGACAGTCAGCTCAGTGGAGGAATTACGGCAAGAATGTATAGAGGTCGAGAAAGTATTTGGCCGAAAGGAGCCCAGGGGTATAGCTACATCTGTGCCTTTAAATCGGTATACGCGACAGGTGAATGAGGTGTGTGAGAAACCTGGTGAGGACCCGTCGAGTACTACGGTTCGAGGTGAGGAGTTAGCAGCTATAGAGCGACAACAGGGGCGATATCCAACTTCTAGGACAGTAGTGTGCTGGAATTGTAGGCAGTTAGGTCACGTTTTCATGGATTGTCCGTCGACTGAAAGGGCTTTGTTTTGTTATCGATGTGGAAAGCCGGAGGTGAAGGCGCCCAACTGCGGTAATTGTAGAAGAGGGAATTTTTTCAGGAGCGAGGTAGTTTTCCCTTCGTTCGAGGGAGAACCCGCCGGCGACCTTCAATAGGGGGGAATATGAATTTGATTGGAAAGGTTAGGGCATTTAATGAATATATTACCGGGATGAGGCATAGGTATACGCTAGAGGAACGTCAGGAAAATTATGATATAGTTAGAAATAGAATTTTTAGTAATAAGCATAATCGTAAACGAATTTCGCATAGAATAAGAAATTTGAGGGATAAATTTGCTGGAAAGAGAAGGAATAGAGAATTATTTTTGGAGACTATAGAGTCAATGGCGAGGAGAAATGGTCCACGTGCTTTTGCGGACATTCGCATAGGTTGGAAAGCGATCACAGGTTTACTGGATACCGGTGCATCTATCAGTTTGCTAGGTCGAGGCTGCAGGGAACTATTGGAGGAGTTAGGGGCTGAGTTTCAGCCTATCTTTTCTGTTGTGTCGACCGCAGCGTGTAGAGAGCATAGGTTACTAGGTAAGGTACTCTTAGAGGTTACGTGTGGGGATATGGTCGGTACTATAGAATTTTACTTGTGTCCAGACTTGGAACAAGTCGCTTACCTGGGCGTCGAAGGAGTTTAAATTGGCACCTGCGGTCTTCGGTGTGGAGGAGGTGAAGCCGGCAAAATCACAGGAAGAGATGTTTATGGAGGATTACCGCTCTCATCCGCATGAGCTAACTGAGGAGCAAAGCAGGGATTTGCATAAGGTAGTAGAATTATTTCCTGCATTTGAAAGAGAAGGTTTAGGTAAGACTATACAAAGCGCTAATTGAGCATGTGAAAGAAAACCAACACGAACTACCGTATATAAAAGTGGAGGATAATCTTGTTTTTAGAAAAACCGATTTCGATAGGAGTGAGGTCAACGACACCCAGTGGAAGCTCTGGATCCCGGCAAATATCACAAATGCATTAATAGAAAAAACACACGTAAGCCCAACCACAGCGCACGGCGGAGTAGCTAAAACACTAGAGCGGCTGAGAAGATTTTTCTATTGGCCGAAAATGTATACGCAGGTATAAATAAATACCAGACATGTAAGGAAATAAAGCCGGTGAATTATAACTTGCGCCCGGGACAACAAGTCACGACGGACCATTTCAAAAATTGTATTTCGACTTTTTGGGAAAGTACCCACGGTCGAAAAGTGGAAACTGTTACGTGTTTTTTGTGTTGGACCATTTTAGCAAATACACGTTTTTGAAAGCAATGAGAGAGGCTACAACGAGTAATGTGATAGAATTTCTGACACATGAAATATTTCCTAAATTTGGCGTCCCAGAAACTATTCATACTGATAATGGAGCACAGCTTAGTTCGAAAACCTTCGAGAATTTCCTCAAATGCTATAAAATAGACCACCTCAGAACACCGGTTTATCAACCCAGCAGTAATGCCTCTGAAAGAGTAAACCAAAGCATACTGTCAGCCATCCGAGCGTACCTGGAAGAGAACCACAGAGACTGGGATCTATATTTATCAGAGATAGATTGTGCATTGCGCAATTCATTTCATAGCCCCATAGATTTTACACCATTTTTCGCATTATTTGGCTACCACATGTACAGCAGTGGCACCGACTATAAATTGAGCCGAAAATTGAAATCTCTCACCGATCACCGTATTGTAAACAAGCCGCCTGAAAGGATGGAGTATGTAAGGCGAGAGATAAAAGGGAACTTGAAAAAAGCATCTAAGAAGGGCTGCCGGCAATACAATAAAAGAGCTAGGAATGTTAAATTTATCCCTGGACAAGAAGTCTACCGGCGAAATATGGTGCAAAGCAATTTTGGTAAAAACATAAACGCTAAATTTTGTCGTAAATTTCTGAAATGTAGGGTGGTGCGACCAGTCGGAAATAACATGTATGAGTTGGAAAGCTTAGGGGGAAAAACTATAGGGATTTATCATTGCAAGGATATAAAGACATAGAGTCTGAGGGTTAACATTTATATAGCTTAGCTTCGACAGGGGGCGAAATATTAGGATAAAAGTCTTTTTTCTTTTTAGTTGAATATTTATATGAGTAGTGTTTTGATGTCCTGTTTGCTCAGTATAACCACATTTTTATCTACATATCTACTATATCAGTGATTGATCTCGTTCATACCTGAGGGGGATGTACCGACTGTGATCGAACGTAAAAGTAAACTCTTATGTCTAAGAGGTATTTTTGAGATGGGTATTCCTCGCAGAAGATTTTTTTTACCACCGATGATAATGTGTGGAGGAGAGACCATTGTAGGATGATTTTATTTATGGTACACCTCTACGACATGGGTTTCATCTGGAAATTGGTCGGCAGAGTGCTAACGTCCAAGGGGGATACTACATGAGCGCCGCACTGAAGTATATATGAGCTGAGGGAGGAAAAATAAAAAATTGGGTATCGGATGAATTTGATAGTTACCGTGGATATGGCCCGGCTGTAATTCGGTGGAACATGAGACTCTGGTTCAAGGTCATTGGAGTTCCCCACGTTGGGTTGTTGATTGCATGGCATATTCTACCCTCCACGTCATACGGCGCACGCTACCATGTCGCGGAGTTGTGTTGCGGAGGAGCGTTCAGGGTTCTTCAGGGAATGTTTTTCATCCTTATTATCTATTTTTTTTAATTTTGGTCTAAGTATACGGAGTTGTAAGCTATGTTGTCTTTTGTCTGTTCTGCATAGAATGTCAGTAGATTTGTTCAGTTCGCATAGTGGTAGTGTTGTAAACGTTAGTTATTAAGTAGGAATCGTTCGGTGGGTGAATTTAATTTTTTTTTATTAATATAATCACTGGTGGCGATACGTGCTACTATTATGATACCCGGGTAGAACAAGGGGGCAATTATTTATAGATATTGTATAAATCTATATGTGGGAATAGTTATATTTATATATATACTTAATATGTTTATATATATATATATAGATATATATGAATATATATATATATATATATATATATATATAACTATATACATAATACAACGGTGAAAGTATGGAAAATGGGAAGGCCTGGGAAAATTATGGGAAAAGTCCATAGAAATCTGTGGGTAGATACTGTGCGGGAAGAGATTTTGAAATATTGAGGAATTACACACGGGCTCGAGCGCACAGAAATATAATTCTGGCAGGAAAAAAAGGGGAGAAAAAGAAGGGAAGGAAATTTTAAATTGTCCCGAAATAAAATTGAACATATTAGAAAAGAAAAAAAAGAAGGAAAAATTTAGTGTAGAATTTGTAAAGGAGAAGAAAAAACAACCTAGTCAACCTTTTTGGAAGAGGAAAAAGCCAGAGAAGCCTGAAGGAAGAAAAAAGGTGTAATCTGTGTGGACAGGGCGAAACTCAGCGGAATAGGAGAGTCCATTATTAGCCAAGAGATTGTCGTCCGTGAAAGGGCATAGAGCATCCATCTAGGAGGTAATCGATCCTGAAGCTTTTTGGGGTGGTTGAAGTAAATGCCACAATCGCAACCAAGGGAAGTTAACAGATGAATTATATACAGTTTATAAAAAAAATGTTTTCAAAACAAAATTTTTTTATGAATTTAAATTTAAATAAATATTTACAACAACAATATCAGTATATTTGAGAATTTTTTTTTTTACAACTGTTGTTTTGTATGTTGTCGACAAGCAGGCGTCAAAACTTTGACAAATTTATGAACATATTACGACAACGCTACAAAATAATTTTGCATACTTTAAACAGTGTAAAAAAAATGTTTTCAAAAATGCAAAGACAAGAAAGAACCGTTCGTTTTTTGCATATGTATTGCGTATAATAGTTTTATACGAACGCTAAGAGTAGCAGTTGTCTTTTATTCATTAAATTAAGCTCATATAATAAACAAATGATTACCCAATTATATATAAACTATGCCAGGAAAGCGACTGAACAAAGACATTACCCAACTGGTGTATTTTAATTACTATAAAGGAAAATCTCACAGAGAAATTGCTAAAATTTTCTCTCTTAACCTAAGGACGGTATATAATGTTATTAACCGTGCTGAAAAAGAAGGTAGACTGGAACCAAAAGAAACACCAGGCAGACCAAAAAAAGTAACTCGGCGAATTGAAAAGAAAATTTTGAAAATGATTGATGAGAATCCACTAGAGGAATTGCACTTAACATCAGTAATGAATATGGAGTAAGTATCGCTCTCAGACTGTTAGAAATGTGCTACAAAACCATAAATACTCTTCAAGAGTTGCGAGGAAAAAACCTTTGCTATCCGCGGTAAACATTGAAAAAAGGTATAAGTTTGCCATTGAACACATTTCTTTTCCTCCGGAGCACTGGGATAATGTTATTTTTTGTGACGGAACGAAAGTGGTGCTTTACTACCATGATGGACCTCAAAAAGTTTCGCGAAAACCCCTGACGGCTTTAAAAAATAAAAATATAATACCCGCTGTAAAGTTCGGTAAACTATTCGTTATGGTGTGGGGTTGTATTTCGAGCAAGGGTGTTGGCGAAATAAGAATATTAGAGGATATAATGACCAAGGAAGTCTATCTAAACATTTTAAAAAAGGAATTGAGTGCAAGTGCTCGGAAATTCGGTTTTGTTGGCCCAGAAAAGCTCAAGTATAAATTTTAGCAGGATAATGACCCGAAGCATAAGACATATATTTGTAGATCCTGGTTGTTATATAATTGTAGAAAAGTGATCGATAGCCCAGCACAAAGCCCAGACTTAAACCCTATAGAAAATTCATGGGTCCACCCAAAGAAAAAAGTCGGAAAAAGGTCACCAAAAACAAATAACATTTATTAAAGAAGAGTGGGAAAAAATACCTGAAAATTATGATATACCAAAGCTTATCCATTCAATGTCTAGACGCTTAGAAGTTGTAATTAAAGCTAAAGGAGGGCACACCAAGTATTAGCACCCTCAAATCTTTTTTTTTGACCATTTAGAATAAGTTTAATTAAATTTAACACAATTTTGAAAACATTTATTTTACAACGTAGAAACTGGAAGTATTTTTTAAGTTACGATTATTATTTTGTTATTTAAATTAATTTTGTTTTTTTTTTGTGCAAAGTGTTTATAAACATCATCAATTGAATACATGAAGAAAAAAATTTAATAAAAATTATATAATTTACTTGCAAATAAGAGTTTCTCTTAAACTTTTTAATTTTTCTAAGTTTTGAAAAGATTTTTTTTACAAACTGTATATATTTTTGTAACTGATAAGGCGCCTTGGAGGGAAAAGAAAAAAAAAGGCGATCAGAAAGTAAGATTTGGTGAGGATAACGGAAATAATTAAGTGCAGATTATAGTTTTAAGTTTTTTTTTCATTTGATTTGTTTTGTATTGTGTGCTGAAACTTGTGGATTTGTGTGCTGAAACTTGTGTATAAAACTTGTGAATTTGATTAGTAATTAAGTACCATCTTAATGCCTTTTGAAGAAGTCATAATTATTTAATATTTATAGTACAGTTAATGGTGAAGAAATAGACTATCTACCTAAGAGTAGTTTTTTTTGTGTCTCAGATTGTGCTAAATAATTCGTAGCGTGGTGATATTCCACTACATCATTGCCAGGTGGAATTATTTATTTAAATTAGTGAAGGAAAAAGATAATAAATTCGGTTGAGGAACTAAATTTAATTAGTATCCAATTGGAAAGAAGAAAAAAAAATAAGAATATTTTTTTTATACTTGTTTTTTTACATTTATATTTATAACGTTGAAATAATGTGTTGTGCTGAAGAAGCAATTGGTTGAAGGCATGAAGGTGAGTTAAGGTAGGAAAAGTCGAGTGAGAGTGGGTCACAAGACTTGGTGGGAATATGAACGGTCAGAGGGGAACATCTGCCTCTGAGGGAGGAATTGGAAAAAGTTAATGAAAGCGAACAAAGGTTGTCATTTGTGTGTGTGTGGTTGTGTTTGATTTTTTTTGCAGGAACATTATAAATTTTTTATGTACGGCGTACCTAGTGGGAAGGGTTGGAACTCATCTGGGATACGTTCACCGATACCTGAGCTAGGTGGAAGTCCCGCTAATCACTGCGGCTGCAACAGGCGGCGTCCGTAAACTAGATTTAAACCCGGGAATGTCCCAGAGAAGTAAAAGAAAAATGACTTAAAAAATATTTTTTTTTATTTCTAATTTTTGATAATAGGAATTGTTTTTTACCTTTTCTATGTTCTTTTTTGGAATATGTATTCGTTTCAATGTGAAATGGTGATAGCAAATTACTACTTTTTTTGTTTGGACCATGCCTGGTTGTGTGGTTTTAGATGGGGACGTTAAAAATAGTACAGAAGTTTTTTCATACACTTTTGGTACCCCATTGGGACTTTTTTAAATTTATGTTGTGATATAAAATATTGATATTGAAATAATATAAAATATTTTGATTTTGTTTGTTAAATAATTTTATTCTAAAAAAAGTTAATTTTTCCTGAAGATGCTAGCCAAGGATGCTACATGTCATCGAATTTAGAATTTGCTAGAGGTCAATTTGATAAATTGAACGCAAATTGTAATTCCAAGGAGCAATGGGAGGCACTAAAAGTGTATTTAAACTCTTTGGGTGGTAGTGAAAAGAGTATAGAACAGTGGAAAAAGGTAAGATTTTTCGGTATGCTTATAATAGTAACAGATTTAACTTGGTTTTTTTACACCCTCCGACATGTAGGGACTTATCTCGTTGAATAATGCAAGAGCTGCTTCTCTGCTCAAACGATATATGTATATCCCTGAATCGTTGTTCCGGAATGCTGAATGGGTCAGTTGCATTCGTTAGTTGCTGGCGATAAAGCCGCAGCATATTTCGCCGATCAAGCTTTTCAGCTGTTATTATTGCTGCACTATACATTTTAATCGGATTTTTACTATATTTTATCTTTATATTAATTCCAATTTTTTTTAACTTTTCCCTGTTTACTGGTTTTTCTGTTATTTATTTCTTTTGTTGACGTTTGACTTGAATTTTACACTTAATTACTGGAAATATTCCAGTATCAACTTAATCTGAATTGTCTGTTTTGCATTTAAATACAGAAACACTTTTTTCTCACAAATAGAGAAACGATGAAATTTTTTGTTTCACACTTCATGTGAGTAATTTTACAATGCGAGAAATACAGAAACGAGCTAAAGATCTATTATTAGTGCATGTTACAGTGCAAGCTAAATTACGACGCAAAGGGCAACGCACTTTAGCGATTACCTTTTACGCTGAAATGAGTAACCTAAATGTGAGCGTTAACACATGGTCAAAATGTTTAGTGTACTTTTAGAAAATATACGTATATTTTTATAAAATTGTGCTGTCGTGGTCTAAAATGTACATTTCGATTTTATAATTGGTATAAATTTATGAAACCAGTTTTCCCTCCCTGGCTTTCTCACATTTGTTTACATAAAAATGCATCACTGGTGTGTGTTGGTTTTTGAAAAATTTTTAAAAATCAAGAGAGCCATACGACTGTCAAATTTTCATCCGTATTTTCTCTCAAAATCTTATAGTTTCATTACATATTACGTTTAGACGATCCGACTTGTGCTCTTCTACACAAAAATTTGACATGTCGTACGACAGATATTATGGTCTAAAGCACCCTTTAGAAAATTTTCAAAAAATGAGAATGGATTATGGGATGTAAATTTTTTATCGTAATACTTGTGGTTTTCATAACATTTTGCGTTCACACTATCCCACTTGCACGTATTATTTGAATTTTTGACAAGTATTAATACAAAGTATAATAGTCTGAACGGGCCGTAAATAGTACTAAATATGTAAATTGTTTTATATTTTACTTGTAAAGTTTTAAAATCAGATTTTAAACCGCGTTTATTGCGAAACGTTGTTAACACTCTTTTGTTTTATTAACAAAGGGGATACACGTTTAATTTTTGCTTTTCAAATTTTAAAATTCTCTAATTTTTTTTATTAAACTTTTACGGCCATATTCACAAAAACTTTTTTCGGCTTAATAAGCTGATAATAATCGGATTGTCCTAAAACTATTCAAAAACTGTAAATAGCAATTTTAACCCTTAATAAACCGATTTTAAATTTAAAAAATTTATTATTGGTTTTACCCTTCTTTAAACAAAAAATAAAATGGCATTTTGTTTTTAGACAAAAACGTCATTATTGATTTACACTCGGTTAAATTATGCTGATTATTAGTGATGTCATAAGTATATGCATTTTTTTAATGCTGGTGATATCCACGGTCTCACTCAACCAACAGTATCGAGGATTTGCAGAAGAGTTGCTTGTGCATTAGCTCGCTATGCCAAAGAGTAGATCAACATGCCGAAATCTCTCGAAGAAGAGGCCTTGTTAATGAGAGATTTCAAACAGATTCGAGAATTTCCGGGCCTAATTGGTGCCATCGATGGCAACCATATTAGAATTAAAAAAACTGGAGGTGACCTTGCCCAGTATTATATAAATCAAAAAGGGTTTTATTCGCTGAATGTTCAGTTGAAAAAGTACTTCAATTCATAAAACAGTTTAATGAATTTGAATTCCGAAGGTAATTTGTGATGCCCACATGAAAATACGAGAGATTGTGGCAAGATGGAGGGGTAATACTCATGAAGCAACATTTCGAAAATGGCAATTTCAAAGGCAGATTACTTGCCGCCTCAGGATACAAGTTAACGACTTATTTATTTACTCCCTTACTTCAGCCACAAAACGACAAAGAAATTAAATATAATATTGCCCACATCGCTACTAGAAATACAGTAGAGCGATGTTTTGGAGTGTGGAAGCAGCGTTTTAGGTGTCTTCTACATGGAATGACAGTAAATCTATCAAATGTTGAAGTTGTTATTGGTGCTCTCACCGTACTTCACAACATTGCAATAGAAGAAAAAGATACCGTTCCAGGTAATAGATTAAATTTTAAAGAGAAAAAATACGAAAGTGCTGTAAAAAATAATATAATCAGGTATGTAATGGAAATCGATCGATTTGAAAAGTAAATCGTCTTTTGAAATCGACAGTAGTGTGATGAATTTTGATCGATTTCATAATCCATATTTGTTTCGTTTCCACATATCTTCTCTAAATACAAATATATCAAATCTAAAAATACAACTGTAAAATATCTAAATATATGTGTATGTGGTATGTGAGTGACGTTTGTAAAATATTTAAACAAAATAAAGCTTGTATCAACATATTTTATCATTTTTATTTATAAAATGCCTTTTTTTGCTGCGGTTTCGCTAATTCTCTTGGAAGAAAATAATAGGATGAATAGCGAAAATATTCTAAGAAAACGTTTAAGAGAAAAATCGGATCCATTAAATTTGCCAGATGAAATGTGGGTATTTAAATTTTTAAATTTCACTTCTATATTACCTAGTATTTATTTATATAGATTTGTTGAATATTTCCATTTAAATAAGACCGGATTTATAATAATTTTTTATTTATTTTTTTACTTTTTTTGTATATTTCTTACATTTCAAGTAAAATTAAACGATTTGAAAACGAATTTAAAGTGGCATTATCGAAATGCGTCACATGTTAAAAACGTCTTTTTTTCAATGAAACAAGATGGAATATGAAATCGTCACATACAAATTCATCACACTATTTGTCGATTTCAAAACGTTTTAACGCTGAAAACGATTTTCATCACATACCTGATTATATATATTTTATACATCTGAAAAAAAAAGTTTATGAATTTAAATTGAATAATAATTCATAAAGCAACAGAAAATACTGTAATTTTAAAGTTTAGCACTTTCTAGATATTTTAGGTTGCTCAGTTGCCGTATTTTGGTTTTGAATAGTTAGCATCTCTGATAGCTCATAATTATTTGAACATATTTTTAAAATGAAAACTCACATTCAAGGCCATTTCCTTGCATATATAACACGTCATTGCATCCATTTCAAAATTTTCGATTTAATATTTTCTTTCTCTAATCCGATGCTACAGGCAATATTTCTGTTTGTGTGCGTTCCTTTACAAAAAAATAGTCACACCCGTACAAGTTAGAAAACATTCTACCTTTTTTGAAATTTTGTAAGATGTTTTTTAACAGATATTGTAAAAAAAAATTATTTGTTATAAATGTTTTTAGTGTAGCGAATGATTCCTTCCATAAGAACAATTAAGACTTTCCTACTATGTAATTTAACAATCAATTCAATTATACTTGTCTCAGTTCTTTGTTTTTTCTTTAAATGTACAATTTTAAATAAATATAAAGAAAAATCGGATAATCATCTATATGTCGACTCTATCCCAACATAATTTCGTGGCAACACTGTTCGTCAAAATAAGATTTTTTTCCATATAAAAATGATTAAAAAGCAATGCTACTCTTTCGCATGAATGTACATATTTATCAAAACAACAAAGGTGAATGACGAGATTTGGGTTCTAAAAAATTGTTTGTAAAAACTAGCACTATGCTTTATGTTTATGAGTGCTAAAGATTTATTTGTTTTATAAGACCGTGTACATATATGATAAAATTTCTTTAGTGTATAGAATGGTCGTTACACGACTGCGTTACTGGATTTGATAGTATTAGTGGGAAATTTGTAGTAAGATGTAGTCTTGATAAGTTATAACAAACTCAGCGGTGTCTGTTTATTAACTCGTTTGTTAATAAAAAAGGATGTTTTAATCTCAGCACATAAACTGGATTAAATGTTGATTGATACGGGTAACAACAAACGGTACTTGAACCGAGTTGTTTCCAACAGAGGAATATTGATGTAGACTCTTTAATGATTTAAAAAAGAATGTTTTAAGCTCAGCACATAAACTGGGTTAAATGTTGATTGCTATGTGTGACAACAAACGGCACTTGAACCGAGTTGTTTCCCAAAGAGGAAGATTGATGTAGACTCTTTAATGTTCAAAACAAAAGGCTTCTTTATTTAAATTATTCTTTGTTTTATACACAAATATTGCTTACTATTAGTTTTACATAGGAATGTTGTTATCTACTTTATGGTGTTTTTTTGATGATATTTGAGGTTTATGAAAATGTTCGTGTTTTCATAGTGATTGAACGTGTTTTCTGAGTGCTCTGCCGTTGATTTCTTATTTTCTGCAATAAAGTATTTTTATTAAACCTGTTTATATATTTTAATAACTGGACAGTTGTTGTACATATTTATTCGGAAGAAACAATTAAATGAAAAATATAATCTGAAATCTCCACATTCCACTTACTTGCATATACAAAGTTAATAAATAAACAATAATAACAACTACATTAAAATTTTTTGCATGATTAAAACTGTAATCATAAACAACAACAATAATAATTGCATAAATATACGTGTGCGTGTGTGTGATCGGTACAAATTTTTGAATTAATTGAATTAATAACTCGTACATTTTTGATTGGGAAAATTCGCGGATAGTATCGTTGGAAAGGGCGTTTTCTGAGCTTTCCAACGGTGTATCATAGTCCCGGATCGGAATAAGGAATTAGGAGCAGTTAATTTTTTGAAAATTCTGTAAATAAATAGTGTTGTGTTAAAACATACAAACTGGACATTTCTAAACACACATAAAGAAAAAAGAAAACAGAAAACATAAAGTGAAGTTTTTACTAAACACAAATAAATATTAAAATATAAAAACATAACAAATATAAAATAGAACTATCACAAACAATACATATAAAAATAAATTTAAACAAACCAACAAATACTACTCAAACATAAACAACAACAACAACAGTACGTGGCATTACTGTACAGTGCATTGTTTTCTATATGAGTGCAAGCGATTGCTCGAACAAAGCAAATGTGAAAAAACAAAACGGCAGACATGCATACATAATTGTCAACTCTGAAAGCAAGAGTAGTGAGAATATTTACGATCCTAAATGCAATAGAGATTATTTAACCCTGAAACCGACCACTGGTCCAATTTTTGCTGAAAAAAGTGCAAGTGATCCAAATTTGAATAAGTGTACAGAAGATAAAATAATTGTATCGCGCCCATTTTCTCCCATAAATAAAAGTACGGATCTTCCGTCGTGTTCAAATTTTTCAAGCCATAAAATACCTACTGGAATGGACCGCTACATCACGATCACTAAGCGTAAATCCAGTCCTAGGGCCGCCAATACTGAACCCGACCCTAAAATGCCACGAACCAATGAGGGTCAAAATAGGTTTGCCATTCTTGGCAAAATGGCCAATAACAATACGGAAAAGCCAGAGCAAAGAGCAATAAAACCGCCACCAATATATTTGCGAGAAGTGTGTACTAATTCTTTGGTGAGTAAATTGTCAAAGTTGATAGGTAAAGATCACTTTTACGTGGTCTCTATTCGCAAAGGTAACGTGCTGGAGACAAAGATTCAGGCCGACAGCGAGAAAGGCTATAGGGCCATAGTGAACAATTTTGATGCGGAAAAAAAAGGTTACTACACTTACCAATTGAAGAGTGCAAAGGGCTTAGTGGTGGTCATTAAAGGTATTGACAATTCTGTGCCGACTGAGGATATTAAAGATGCCCTGAAGAATGCGGGGTTCGATGCTAAATCAATTTTCAATATAATTAACCGAGAGAAAATTCCTCAGCCAATGTTTAAAGTTGAAGTTGCTTTCGACTCAACTAAATTGAAAAAAAATGAAACTCACCCCATTTACAATTTAAAATTCTTATTGAACCGAAGAATTGTCGTAGAGGAACCAATTAAGCGTAAGGGTCCGCCTCAGTGCCAAAATTGTCAGGAGTTTGGACATACAAAATCTTTTTGTAAATTACCATCCGTATGTGTGAGATGTGGAGACATTCACAAATCTTTGGAATGCCCACACCCGAAATCTGACACGAATGTGAGAAAGTGCGGTAATTGTGGTGAAAAACACACCGCCAATTATCGTGGTTGCAAAGTGTTTTTGCAACTAAAAAATTCAAACAAGGCAAGAAGATCAGTGCCAGTACCACTCGAGTATAAGGAAACTAATTTTCCTAATTTGCCAACAACTTCTGCCCGTGCAACTCAAAGAGCTCAGGGTACAAATGTGCAACACGTTAGTTTCGCTGAAACGTTGAAGAAAGGTAATACATCGCAAGAAAGTCATCGAGTTAATTCGTATGCAAACGTTTTGAAGGAAGGTGAGCACAAACCACTGCCCGACACTCAAAGTGCCATCGAGAAATTGATAGACACTATGAACAGTTTTATGTCCAACATGCAGGGTATGTTCCAGCAAATGCTGCAAAACCAGAGCATGCTGATGCAAATTTTGTTGAACAAAAAATAATGGATACGCTGAAAATTTGTTTTTGGAATGCTAATGGCCTGAGCCAGCACAAGTATGAAGTGCAACAGTTCCTACAATCACAACAAGTTGATGTACTTCTCGTATCCGAAACACATTTTACTCAAAAGAACTGTTTCAAAATAAAAAATTATTATAATTATGACACAAAGCATCCAAGTGGCAGAGCTTGTGGAGGGACAGCAATACTGGTTCACAGAGATGTTGCCCATTTTCCCCTACCAGAATTTTCGACGGATCACATACAAGCCACCACCATAAGGTTACCACGTTGTGGTACATCGATTTCTGCCGTTTATTGTCCACCCAGACACTCCATTACTACGGATCAATTTTGGAACTTTTTTCAAACGTTAGGAACAAAGTTTATTGCAGCGGGTGATTTTAATGCAAAACACACCTTTTGGGGTTCTAGACTTATTTCACCAAGAGGAAGGCAACTTTTCGATGCGATATCCCTTCACAATTTGGACGCAATATCTGCAGGTCAACCCACATACTGGCCTACAGACATTAATAAAATTCCAGATGTGATCGACTTTGCGGTCACTCGCAGCATAAGAAGAGAACTATTTCATTTGGTTCCGTCTTTGGATCTTTCGTCGGATCATTCACCTACTTTTTTGAATTTTTTTCGCGCTTCTGAAAATGCAGAGCAGAATAAGTGTTATCATAAAAAACATATAAATTGGCTAAAGTACAAAATGTACATTAGTACCCACTTGCCACAACACTTGTCTTTGAAATCGGAGTCTGAAGTAGAGGATGCTGTAATCCTCACAACAAACATCCTGAAAGAAGCGACAGCAGTTTCCGCATCAAACGTTTTGATAAGAAGCAGGCGTCATTACAACAGTAATGCTACCGTTGAGTCCCTGATAAGGCATAAAAGACAGTTGAGGCGTCAGTGGCAGGAGCTCCGTTCACCTGGCTTAAAGGCACAACTAAATAAATGCCAACGGAAACTGCGTGTTTTGCTGAAAGAGGACAAAGAATTTCAACTGAATGAATATCTGCAAAGGTTGGACACAACAGAGCAAACAGATTATAGTTTGTGGAGAGCTACAAAAAAAATGAAACAACCTACTTCCTACGAGGCCCCAATAAGGTTACATAATGGTGAATTTGCACAGAGTACAGAGGAGAAAATTGAGGAATTCGCCAACCACCTGGAAAACGTATTTACACCAAATGTAACCGCTTCCCGTATTGCGCCGATTGTCATAAACGAAAGAGTACAACGTCCACTGAAATTACGATTTGCTGAAGTCGAATCTGCTATAAAAACGTTAAAAGCCAGAAAAGCTCCAGGCAGTGACAAAATCACAGGAGCAATGATAACTAATCTGCCACAATCAGCATTGAGGCTGATTCTCTTTATTTTCAATTCTATGTTGAGGTTGGGTACGTTTCCGAAAGCATGGAAACACTCAGAAATCGTAATGATTCCTAAGCCAGGTAAAGATGTTACGCAAGTATCTTCTTATCGTCCAATAAGCTTATTGCCGATACTGTCCAAACTTTTTGAAAAATTGATTCTCGAGAAACTACGGCACCACGTTGACACTAATTCTGTTATCCCACATCACCAATTTGGATTCCGGAAAATGCACAGCACTGTGGCACAAGTACACAGAATAACAAACCTTGTCCGATCGGCTTTCGAGAATAAAGAATACTGTTCGGCACTTTTTATTGATATATCTCAAGCGTTCGACAAAGTCTGGCACGACGGTCTGATGCACAAAATTGTAAACTTGCTACCGGAAAACGTTCACAAATTGTTCAAAAATTACATAACTAATAGATCTTTTCATATAAGGTCGAAATCGGTGATATCTTCCATTAAAAATATCCATGCTGGTGTACCACAGGGAAGTATCCTTGGTCCTTTTCTGTACATTTTATTTACTGCGGATATGCCTACAAGTCAATTGACGCATACATCAACTTTCGCGGATGATACTGCTTTTCTAAGCATACACAAGAATGCAGCAGTAGCAAGCCAACATCTTCAAGCGCATTTGAACCGATTGGAAAAATGGTTATCAAAGTGGAAGATAAAAGTAAATGCTTCAAAGTGCGTCCACATTACGTTTACTCTGAGAAGGGACAATTGTCCTCCCATCACGATAAACGGTGTTACAATACCTGAGGGCAACCACGTAAAATATCTTGGTATTCATCTCGATAGACGTCTTACGTGGACTAGTCACATAGCGGCCAAAATCACTCAACTGAAGTTGAAAACTGCGCAGCTTTACTGGCTTATAGGACGACACTCTGCACTAGGCCTAGATATGAAGGTGCTGTTGTATAAGGCGATTTTAAAGCCCATATGGCTATATGGCGTTCAGCTGTGGGGAACTGCTTCCGCATCAAATGTTGCAAAATTACAAAGAAGACAGTCAAAAATTTTACGAATAATCACAGGTGCTCCATGGTACATGAAAAATGTAAATATCCACAGGGATCTAAAAATTCCATCAATTAATGATGAAATTAAAAAAGTCTGTACGAAGTATAGGACGAAGATCACGGTGCATCCCAATCCACTTGCTAGAGAATTGCTGGTCTTTGAGGGTCACAGAAGACTCAAAAGGACCCAAACGTTTGATCTGATTGGATGAAAATTCTGTGTAACCATTGGGTTGAAATTGCAGTGGCAATGGAAACTATTTTTTTTTTTTTATAGTATATTTTTAGATTAAGATTTGAACACATTTTGTTAATTCATATTGAAAGATCCAAAATTCAAAAATAACATGGGAAAAAAAAAAAAATTTGAGGTTTATTGGCTGTGTGATCATGAACATGAGGCAGGCAAAAAATACTTAGACTGCAATTTAATGTATAACAAGTAATCGTACTAAATCATACAAACAAACATAAGTTACTTATGAACAAACCGCATAACAAGCGAAACAAATAAAATTGTAATAAAATACTTAGAATTTAATTCAATGTATAACAGGTAAACGTGCAAAATCATACAAATAAATAAGAGTTACTCACAAACTGCATAATAAGCGAAACATAAAATTGTAATAAAATACTTAGAGTGCAAATCAAAAATGCAAGAGTTGGTCAACCTAACAAACACAAAATTAATAACTTTATAAATACAATTATAAACAGTGTCGATGGATGAGGTAGCAGAGTATCTGGATGGCATTTTGATGGAGTTTTTAAGGTGGTTCGAAACATGTTATGTATGTAAGTAAAACTGTGTTTTAATTTAAATGTTGTTGTTCTATTCTAATTCTTAATATATAATGCATATTTTATAAGGAAATCTGGTGTTTTTATGTATATTTTGAACATATCTCGACCTAATTAGCGGGTCCAAATGGTATTGAAAGTAAGCTGTTCACCTAGTTACATACACAGACTAAATTTCATTAAAGTCGTTCAACCCATTTCGAAGTTATGGAAGTTTTTGTACTAAAATTTCATGTAAAAAAACGAGGTGACCGTGGTTTTTCGGCTGTAACTCGGAAACTATAAGGCCTGTTCTGCAAATCACGTGATTTGAAATCACGAACTATTTTGAAACCACGCCAAAGATTTGAAGCTGTTCTGTAAATCGCGCGATTTTACATTTTTCGGCGTGGTTTTAATTTTTCGAAAACAAGAGAAAACAGCTGATGTTTTATATTTGTTTATATTTTTGCATTGTGAATTAAAATATTAGATGATATAAAGAATATAAAAATGCCAGGAGCTACTTTATTGCTTTAAGAAAGCATCATTTAAAAAAAGAAGATGAAGCTTTACAAACCATAAATTTTTTATTAGCACAACATAATACCTACATAAGTATGTATAATTGCGAAGTTGCCAGTGTTTTCAATAACGAAATTTACTTAAATTTTGCATTTATGTATTTATAAATTTGCACAAATATTATTTAATTATTGACCATATTGATTTTTTGTAAAACAATATATAAAATTTGTCTTAAATAAAGAACATGATGGTAAAATATCTATATACTTTCATGACTTATAAAGACTGTGTGACTTTGGCAACCTCAAAAACATGTGCGAAAAAATTAACCAGCTGATTGCTAAAAAGTAAATGTAAACCACGACATTGCTAAAGAAAGCAAAACAATTATTTACAAAAAAAGCAGTGGTCTTACAAATTTGCTCATATTTAAGTTTTTATATGTACCAAACCCAATTTTATTATAAAAATACATAAAAAACAAACCACGTGAAATATATTACAGCATTTTTATTAAATTCTAAACGAAATACATATACAAAAATAAGCAAGTGATTTCAAATCGTCAGTAATTTAGCTGACGATTTCAAATCACGAGATTATTAAAATTGTTGTGTGCATTTTTCCGTAATTTCAAATCACTTTGACAAAAAGTGGTTTGCAGAACAGGCCTGTATTCAACCGATTTGCCTGAATTTAAATACATTGTAGTGTAACATATTTTACTAAATTGTACGAACTATCTTTAGTTACACTATCACTATTTTTTGCAATATGTAATAAACAAACAACAAACATATTCCAATAATACTTCTTTTCACGTGTCCAAAATAACGGACATAGTTAATAAGAATATCAAGAATATTAACATTAGGTATAAATGCTAGCAGGTACTTTTTATGTGCATCTTTACTTAGTAAACAAACCAGTTGAAAACAATAGGTAAACTCATGCACGCCTGTTATTAATATTTTCATAATTTTAAGTTTTGTAGCTAACCATAAAACAAAAAATATTAGGTTTTGTGGTTGTATGATACCGTTAATATTATTTATAACCGAAGAAATTTTTGTAAATAAAATCAATGATATTTCAGCCTTTAAATCGGCTGCATTTTTATTTAAAGCCATTCAACTGCTTCAATACCAGACTAGGCATCCAATCTGCCTCTTGTCTATAAACCATTTTTATGCCAGTGGCGTTTTAAAGCGCCGGCACAAACTCGGGTAGCCTTTAAGAAAATATTGCACCCACACAAACTCAATTTGTGCTAACTTCATTACAACCCAGTCATTCAGGTCTACTACTGACCGATTGCACCAAAACGAATTTTATGATTAATTTGGCCGAAAACGACATGGCTCTATTCATCACATTTCTGAAAATATGTAAAGTTTTCTACAGAGAGGAATATTAAAGAAATTTCATACAGAATGACAAACTTATATATACCCTTTACACATACAGTGATAAAAAGAAACAGCATAATTCTCAGCTTTTGTATAAAGGTAATAGACGTACATTCACATGTACAATCGTACATACATACATACATACATAAAACTTAAACGAAAGGCATAATTCAAGTTGAAACTGTAAACTGATTCGAATAAATGTTCGCCAGTAAGGTTTCGCTTGGTTTGTTCTTCCCTCAACATTTCCTGCTGAGAGTGAGGCCTTATTACTACTACTTTGTAAATAACTACTTTGAATTCAAATAATTTTTTAACGTAGTTGGTCGGATTTTTATATCAGGAGGGAAAGAACGGAATTGGATGATAAGGAAAATTGGAACATTTATTTTCATTTAGGGGAAAGGTGAACATTGAGGACCTTGTCAATTGGATTATAAGACGGAAAAAGAAAATATTTTTTTTTGTTCTTTGAATTAATATTCAAAATTATTTGTGAAATATTATATACCAAATTGGTTGAGAATTAGAATTCAAAGAAGAAAAAGAGAATTGAGTCCAGGTAGGAGAAGATATTATCCTGAGAATATTTAGAGAAATATTATATTTATATATATAATGTATATATATATTTTAAATTGCTAAATATTATTTTGATTTCCAGTCACCTATTATCGGAATTCACTGATCCCTCTATGATTCTGTTATCCAGTTATATAGAAACAGGAGAATCGCTTTAACAAAGACAAGGATTAACTTAAGACTTCAGAGAAGTTGGTTTTGTTTTAATTGTTCCCATATTCTTTTCCCCGGTTATGAATTGCATTTAGGCAATGCTAACCACACAAAAATTGCAATTTATATTGTGTGAAATTTGGAGTGCATTAGTAATTGACAAAAAAAATATATACATATACATATATACACTCAGGTCTTTTTTATGCGAGTTTGAATTTATGCGTTTTTTTAATATTCAAATTTTTTTTGCGTTTTGCGAATTTTTTAAATATTAAAATTTTTTTTTATGTTTTTTTATATAAAAGTATGTATGTAGTATGTAATATGTAATATTTAGATAATTGTTAACACTGGTATGTATGTACATACAAGTTTTTGACATAAAATGTGTGCTTTCTGTAAAGCAGATTCTTGAATTTTAATTATCGAAGGTGTTGAAATTTCGTTCCATAAAATTTTCGGATTCGATTTTTAAGATCGTGATATGGAGAAAAATAAGAAAAAACGACATACGATTTCTTTAGAGACCAAAATCGAAATTTTAGACCGCTTAGCAAATGGAGCTAAAAAATAAGGCGCTGGCTGATCACTTTAAACTAGGCGAATCATCAATCAGAGCCATAAAAAAAAGAAATTTCCATAAGAAATTCTGTAATTTCAGGCACACAACTGAGCAACAAATATTCATCTTATTCAAGAGACCCAATTATCGAAAAAATGGAGAAAGCATTAATCCTATGGATTCATGATTTGACAAAAAAAAGATTCCCGTGTGTGGGTACCTCATTACGGAAAAGGCTCTAATTTTTTATGAGAAAATTAAGCAATCAGAGACTTCCACTTCTACGCCAAAGGAATTTGCAGCAAGTAAAGCTTGGTTGACAGGATTCCTTAAAAGAAATAATCTTCATAGCATCCAAATAAGAGGCGCAGCAGCATCAGCAGACGAAACCGCTGCAGCAAATTAAGAAAATAATTGAAGTTGGAGGATTCTGTTCAGATCAGGTTTTTAATGCTGATGAAACCGGTTTGTGTTGGAAGAAAATGCCAAGTAGAACATACATAGCCAAATCAGAAAAGAAAGCTTGTAAGGAAAGCATAACATTTTTATTGTGCAACAATGCGTCTGGAGATAAAATGTTGAAACCACATGTAATTAATCGCTTTCTAAGACCACGAGCACTTAAAGGTAAGGATTTGCAACATTTACCAGTTCACTGGATGGCAAACTCTACAGCTTGGGTAACAACTGCAATATTTACGGAATGGTTCAATAAATGCTTTGTGCCTGAAGTAGAAGCCTACATGAAGGAGAAAGCACTGGAATTTAAAATTTTATTAATTGTCGACAATGCTCCAAGACACCCTCATTTGGAACATCCAAATGTTCGGGTTGAATTTCTATCACCTAATACAACTAGCATTCTTCAGCCTTTGCATCAGGGAATAATTGCAACTTTTAAAAAATATTATGTTAAAAGCACATACCAGTTCATTTTAAATAAACTTGAATATGAATCATTAACACTAAATGAAGTTTGGAAAAAATTTACCATTTTTGACTGCATAGTTCTAGCTGCAGCTGCCATTTATAAAATACGGCCACACACAGTAAATGCATGTTGGAAAGTTTTATGGATAGGTTGTGTTGCAAGTGATATGAACATTGAGACGTCAGCACTGACGGATGAAATTATTGCCTTGGCACATCAAATTGGAGGTGAAGGTTTCGAAACACTTAAGCATATTGACTTAGAGGAACTGTTTGTTGATGCTGCATTGTGCGATGATGACGTTCTTAGTTTAACTGCAGACAAACCAGAAGATGATGACAGAGATTCTGATTTAGAAATTACCGCAACGCCATTTACTTCGAAACAAATTGGAGAAGTTTTAAACACAGTTAATAAATTACAGAACCAAATTCGTAATTTGGACCCAGATACGGAACAAGCATTAAAACTTCAATCTGGATTAAAAAGTCTTTTCTCGGGATATCGCGAACTGCAGAAACACTCAACATATTCGCATCGCAAAGTTCAATGACAAAATTTTTTCAAAGAACATACCAATAACGCATATTGTCTCCTCTAGTGATGAAAGCAACATCGAACCGGTAAATAAAAGAAGCAGACAATTGCTAAGTGATTCTGAATAATCTTATTTTTCATGAGATATGTAATTATATTTTTATCCTTTTTTATACCAGGATATATATGAACTAATATTTTATTTTTATTTACTTTATATACCTTAATATGAATTATTTATTTTTTAGTTTTTTGTTTAGTTTTACTTAAATAAAATATTTTTACACATATATGTAATTGCATTTATGAATACAATGTTTTTTAAATTAAATTGAAAATAAAACTTTTTTTATGCGAATTTATATCATTTTTAATACTTTGATTTCAATTTATGCGATTTTTTTAAATTCCGGAACGTAACCCTAGTTTTTGTATGGAGCTAGAGTCTTTTTTTATGCGATTTTCTACGGAACGCATCTACCGCATAAAAAAAGACCTGACTTTATATGAATTTTCGTGCATACATGCATTAATAAAATGTTTTT